>VDFB02204677.1:0-17518 GCA_007258455.2 Sequoia sempervirens | reverse complement strand
GAAAAACTAAAAAAAATATTAGAATGTCTCCTATGATGGTCTATTTGACCGTTTTTTCAATTTTAGACCATATATTACAGCTATAAAATTTATTAGACTGTATAGTTTGATTTGCTATATTTTTATTAAACCGTAAAAAATAATTATAAGCAAAATATAATATAGTATTTTAATTTATAATATATATCATTTTATAGCTTTTATTATAAAAAGATAAATTAGTTTAGAATAAAATATAACTTTTTTTAATACTTTCTAACATGAATTTAGAAACTTTGACATTTTTTATAATAGTTATCATTTTTTATATTAATATATGTGATTTATAATATTATTATAAAAATATATATTAATTTAGAATCTTTTCAAAATAGAATATAATTATTTTTAACTTTTAGAATATATTTAACAATATTTTTTTTAATTTGAACTTAGAAACTTTTGTTAATTTTAATTATAATCATAAATTTTTATATTTATTACTAATAATTATCATTGTTTTCTAATTTTTCAAGATATTGCATTTATAAAAGATTTGATATAAAAATTCATAAATTAAACAATTTTTTTGATAGGCATTTAAATGACTAAACTGTCATAAAATTTTCATATGACAGATAGGGGTGACCATCAAATTCCAGGCCTATTGATAACTAAAATTCTATTGTAATAAAATTATTTAAGAAAAACTAGAAACTTCAAAAAAACTTAAATGTATATTACAAAAGTTTCCACATGGAGCCATCATCTGCACAATATTTACAAAGCAATTCTTTAAGTTTTTTTTCTTAAAAACACAAAAAATGTTCAAAAGAAAAAGAAAGCTAGATTTTCCCCCTAATCTTAACATTGATGGGGTTATTACCTCTTTGGCAAAGAAGTTCTCAATATTCAAATCCAACTTGGGATTAAAGTCGGTAGTTTCATTGATCGAAACTATCATCATGTAATACAAGCCAGAATTAGAAAAATGTTTTACAAAAGATCAAATTCTATGAAAATGTCAAAAGTTGTGATATTAAGTTGAAAAAAGCTGAAATAAAGCTCTCTATTAAAATCAAGATTTCCAATAAATATAATAATTCTCTCAGTTATGAAGGTGCTCTCTGGGATATTTTTCGTAGAGAGGATGTACAAAAATTAGAGGCTTATTTAAAGAAGCATTCAAAGGAATTCAGACACACTTTGGCTGCTCCTGTCCAATCTGTCATTCATCTCATTCACAATCAGACACTTTACTTGGATGAAGAGCATAAAAGAAAATTAAAGAAATAATTTCAAGGCATGCCATTTATATATGAATAGTATATTTTTGGTTCACAATGGAGTATTTTTTCTTTACAATATGTAAATTTCTAGAGTTTCCTTTGTGGAAATGTCAAGTATATAAAAGTTTGTTTTATTGAGTATTGGGTCTCTACCACATAGCCATGAGAAAGAGAAAATGAATAGAAAGAAAAATACCCAGAATGCTATGAAGGTCGTGGTCATTGGAACACATAAAACCCTCAAAATAATGAAAATAGTAAGTTGAGAGTGCAAAGTTTTACATTTTTTGTAGAAAGAAAGTAACCCATCAAGATTTGCATAGGGAGATACAAGGTTTTTTATCATATGTCCTCTCCTGAGCTCGAATCAAACCTATTCTCATAGAAATTTAAGAGATAAGAATAATGAAACTTACACAATATTTTTGTAAAGGAGACACCCGCCAAAGTCTTCAGAAATGAGCCTCAAAGATACTCCAATGGCAGCCAAACAAAGAGGAGAGATATCAACAAATGGTAAGAAAAGGAAATGCAATAGAAAAATACTCAGTCGTGGCTAAGTGATCTCCATAAAATGCTTCAAAATGGAGAATAATTTTCAGTTTCAAAACCAAAACTTACCTTGTAGGATTTTTCAAGAAAATTACCATAAACAATAGAATGAGTCACCATTCAACTCTCAAACCCTATCGAGGCATGGTGGTGCTCAGTTTCTTCTCCAAAAATACAAGTGAAAAATGGAATGAGATTAGGGCTCAATTTCTTTTTGATTTAGTTTTTTTTCATTACCCTAGGCCGAATGGTTGATTTTTTACATTGTAATAAAGAAAATAGGTACCTTGTTATATTTTTTATTAGAAAAATCAAATACCATCGCCCACTTACCTTCTTCTTTACTTCATTTGATTTTTATTTCAAAATTAAATCTCTCGCTTTTAAATATATTATAATATAATATTAGTATTTAATATTCTATTATATAATATATATAATAATAATATATAATATTATATAATATCATATTATATTATAATATATTGTATTGTAATATAATAATAATAATATTATATTATAATATTATATTATTGTTATATATATTATATTATATTATAATACAATCCACTCCTCCAATTCATTTTTTTTTTAATTAACCACTATAATATTATATTGTCTAATTTTTATTTGTGTAACCAATGATTTAGTCATTTTTATTTGTGTGACTAATTATTTAGTAATCTTTATTTGTGTTTTGAAATGAAAGATAGCCCTCAAAATACAATTGGATTGTTTCAATAATATTTTATTAGTGAAATTCACCACAATTGCTCTTTGATACATTTGACATGCTAACACAACAGGAAAATCAATTTGGATTCAAATCATAGTTAAAAACATCAATGATTCATTAACATAATGAGTAATAAAAGTTAAAGAGTGTAAATGTTAATTTTTTTAATAAAATATGTGAAGGCCTTAAGACTGTACCGAGAGGCAATTCCTTCCACGCAAATAGATATTTTTGGTGCACTAAGCAACTTAGGTGGCCAAATGGCCCACTTAGGTAGAGGTCCCATGATGGGGCCTTAAGCTCTATGGATTATGATCAAATTCGAAAGAAAAAAGAATAGAGGAGTGGGTCATCCCACAATAATGGGTTACAATTATTTAGACGAAGAAAAATAAAAAATGCACACAAAAAAATCAATTAGGTGGTTCGAATGAACCCCCATCGCTCATGAGGTTTTTCTAAAATTTTAAAATCCAAAGAAAAAATAGGCTTCGTACGAACCAACCCTTCTCTCGAATGCCCTAATTTTTTCCTCGAGTTTTAGAGAACGCCCTATTTTCCCCTCTAAAAGTTTTGAAACGAGATTCATTAGGTCTTTTTCGTGGCAGGTCATTTTCAGAGGATTTCTTTTTGGCGAGATTCATCAGGTCTTTTTCACGGCAGGTTGTTTTCAGAGGATTTATTTTTGGTGGGTAAGGTTGCTTTCAAAGGATTTCTTTTTGGTGGGTAAGGTTGCTTTCAGAGGATTTCCAACAAACAGTGCAGGTCATTCTAGCACTTTCACTAACTGGGCATTTACGCAATGGACATGCATGGAGATAAGACTGGCTATGAGATTGTGAAATAGAATAAAATTTTGGCGGACAATTTGTGGCGCTTTCATTTCTGGCTACAGTTTATCAATGAGTTTTCACATTTAGATTAGTCTTTACTGAAAGTTACTCATCCTGTTTGTATTTTATTTTTGTAGAGTTGTAGACCAAAAAATAATGTTAAAGATAGGTTGCTTAGATATTCATATATCCTTTTCATTTATGTACAGTTTTTATTTTATTTTTGTAGTGTGGATGAGATATTCACTTCTCATTACTATAAATCATATATCCTTTTTGGAGAAATATTGCCATGGTTTATGATGGAATCTGTGAGACTTTCAACAATTTAATACATAAGTAAAACCTTTATTAACCATTTGCGCAGCTTCTACATTTGCATTTTACCTTTGTATGAGGTCTCTAAAGCTTTTTCAACAGGCCATTCGAAATGTATCCTTGTTAAAATTATTTGCTTGAAACATTCTAATTCTTTTTATACCAATGCATATCCCTCTATAATCATTGCGCCCTGTGAGATAACATTTCATTGAGGCATTTTGTCAAGCAGTTCATATTAGGGAAAAGATACTTTATGCTACCTCTAAAGACAGATTTATGAGGAAGCTTGATGGTGTTCACTATAAGTTGCAAGCCACAGATCCCACTGAGATGGGCATTCATGTCTTTAGGGACTGTGCCAATTAGATTGCAGGAAAAGCGCAGGAATCTCAAGATATAAGATTATATAAAGATTGACATATCACTCCAGGCATCTAAACAAGATCTTTCCAGCATGGCATCTCTGAGGAAACTATCATTTTTTCTTTTACTGATCATGTCACTTTTCTTGTTTTTCTTATGTGAACAAGTATACTACTGCATGTTTTATCACCTGAACACTTGGTTTGGTTCAGTATATTCTACCATAATCTCCACTATGTAGGCCACATTAAATAGCAAAGAACACAGATATAAAGGCTCTACCATTTTGAACATCATATGATGGAAAAGATTCAACTCAAACCTTGGCTTTGTTCTGATGGCATGTTTAAAATCTTATGAACTGCAAATTATCTGTTTATTTTTTTCTTTTTATTGAAACTTTGAAATGTCATTATTCATATCTTATATTGGAAATCTTTATTCAAACCCCAAAATCATGAAAAAATCAAATCATTATTTTTTATAAACCATGGAGTTGCATCTAAAATTTTGATAATCATTTTTTATTATCATGATTTATTTAGAAGAAAAAAATCTTCAAATCCCTTTTTATATTTGGCAATCTATTTTCAATTCTAATAATCTTCTCAAAATTAAATAGAGTTGGAGTATTTTATATATAAGTGAAATAAATAGAGTTTTTAAAATTTAGAAAATCAAATATAAAAGAAATAATCTAAATTTATAAAAGAAGTTTCTAAATTAATAGACTTAAAATT
The DNA here is from genome assembly GCA_007258455.2 of Sequoia sempervirens. Lineage (NCBI taxonomy): Eukaryota > Viridiplantae > Streptophyta > Pinopsida > Cupressales > Cupressaceae > Sequoia > Sequoia sempervirens. The sequence goes on along the minus strand of VDFB02204677.1, from coordinate 12,705 downwards.
AGAAAATATTCAACATCTTTGATATCTCTCTTCTGATAATGCTTGCAGCCATATGTTGCACGTTACCCATAGATAAAAGAGGAAACACTTCATTATATGACAATAATTATATTTATTTAAGGTTGCAATAATTTTTGAAGAAGCAAAACTTAGTAATGAAGAGGAGTGATGATCCTTTGAAAGGACACTATTCCTTCAAAGGATTTATGTCTTCATAACAGACATAAGATATAAAGAATACATTGAGTGAGGAGAAGAGTGTGAAGTGTAAAAATAATATAATATATAAGCAATAAAGAAATGAGTGAGTGAGTATACTTTGTGTTCTTTATGTGCTGTGAAAATGGACAAAGGAGTATTGCAGTTAGCACAAGTATAGAGGCCTGGAAATTGGTGCTTGCAGGAAGATATCGATTGCTAGATCAGTGGTGTGAGTTTGTCTAGAAAAATCAACGGCAGAGTATCTCTGAGGATACATGGATAGGACTGCTGGCTTTTAGCTGTTCTATACCAGAAAATCTTGAAGGCTATGATATAGAAGCAGATGCCTGGCCACTTCTCATTGATGAGTTTTTCAATCACATGTACAGGAAGTCAGGCCAAAATAACAATGTTGATGTCTTGCCTGGGTTGAAGTTATCTTCTGGTAATAAGAGAAGGTTCTCCTCTGGAAGCCTGATGAGTTTGTTAATCACTGAGACAGAAAATCACTCCATAAATTGTACTGGTGAGAAGCCTGAAGAGATTGCAGATCCATTGCGTTCAAAACGAGTGTGCTTGTGGAAGGGACAGATCTAAAATAGTAGTAACTTATTGCAAGCGTCCTAGAGCCTTGAATCAGCTCACAAGGGTCTTAACTTCATTTTGTAGGGGAAAGTAGAGAAAAAAATTCCATATATATATTTAAGCAATCTTTTGTCATGGTTTTCTTTCATTATGGTTTCCAAGTAACTCGTGTGTCTCTTTTATGTTGTATAATTGTTAGATCTTATACGCATGATATTGTATAACTTATATTATTATGGTTGTTAATTTGGAAAATTAAAAGATTGTATTATACTGGTTCACTCCCCCTTCTCATATAATTTTATGTTCATTAACCTATTACTTGAACCATATTTATTTGTGAATAGTGAACAACACTGCCAAATATAAAATATTCATAATTGGAATTGATTCTCATTGTTAGTCACATGTCATCTAATTATCATTTGTTTATTGTATCCCTACATTATATTTTTTCTACTGTTTCCTCATGTGCATATCACTTCTCATGACATCTCTCTTCTGATAATGCCTGCAGCCATATGTTGCACCTTACCCATAGATAAAAGAGGAAACACTTCATTATATGACAATAATTATATTTATTTAAGGTTGCAATCAGTTTTGAAGAAGCAAAACTTAGTAATGAAGAGGAGTGATGATCCTTTGAAAGGACACTATTCCTTCAAAGGATTTCTCTGAATGGAGGATGGAATTGCTAGCTCTCACAATTTCCTATTTTCCTAGATGAGTAAAATTATGCCCTTAAATATTTACCTAGTTGTAATGTCATCCTACTATCTTTGCACATTTGACATGCAAAGAGTTCTCCTTGTGCAGTAGGAAAGGAATCTATCTCATGGACTATTTGCTGTGTAATTATTGACTTACCATCCTCACTGTTTTCAAATCATGAGATGCTCTATAAGTACTTTCTTTTTTCACACATTCTTAAATCTTTTGATCTCAATCATAGATTTATACAAATAATATGGCTCCTTGGCCTTGTGAGAGCTCCCTTTGTTCGAGATAAAAGAATTGTTCTTTTATTTGTTCTCCACATCTTGATATGACATTATTGAGTTGAACTCATAGAATGACTGACATCAAGTTTGTTATAAGTATGCTTGTCTTGCCAAAGAAAATCACTGTTGCACAACCCAATATCTCAACAGTAGGAAGCTTTCACATAATTACATTCATCATTGTCAACTTATAAGTCCCTAGTGTCAAAGTACAAATAGAACAAAGTACAAAGTATTTGAACAAGAAAAGGAAATTTAATAGATAGCACTAAAAACAACATTTGGAAGGTACCCCAAAAGATATTGGGCATACAAAATGATCTAGAAATGAGGTAAAATTCTTCCAAGACTCATGAGCTGAATATACTTAGCAATTACTCACCAAGCTTCTCACCTAGAAACTCATAGTTACTCACACATTCATTTGAAGAACTCATCAACTACATGAATATATTAGTCGTAGCTTTGAACACTTGAAAATCCCTCAAATTTTCACTTTTTTGCTGATTATTGTTGTACTTAGCTCTTGTAACACATTTTTAATCAATTTTAGTTGCCTTTAAGTCATCATTGAAGAATTTGAAGAATTTCTTAACTAGATTTCCAAGTTATGTGATCGGGTTTTTTATTTGTTCTATGCTTTTATTGTTTTTCCTTACTATTTGTTCTATTCTAGGGTTCAATCTTTCACTTTATAGAAGAGAAGTTCATTCATATTGATTGTACTTGATTGGTTATAGTGGAGTTTGGAGAGTATTTAATCATCCAAGTTTTCCCCCTTTTGGGTTTCTCTAGTCCAAATCTTGTGTTTTGTTTCTATTTATCTACTTACTTTTGCTTTGTTTTTGGTACTGTATTTTTCTTTTGCATTCAATTTAAAGATGTTTGGAGTAGCTAGAATTAGAAATCCATAATTGGTGAGTTGTTTAAGAATATCTAGAGCAGTTTATGGGTTAGATTTGCATCAAAGCAGATTTCTTACTATCAAGTTTACAATTTATCCCAACTAAGACAGGTTGGGGCTTGATGACTTTCTAATAGTGTTCATAATGTCTGTAACTTTATTTTTAGATTTCTTGTGGATAATCTAAATAATGCTAATTTAACAAATTTATGACTTTTCCTTCTATTTAGAAAGTCATTTTTTCTTGAGGTTTGGGTATTAATAAGGAATTGCATGAAATTAGTTATAGAAATAAGATCATTATAAAATGTACCTATTGGTCTTCACCTCCATTTGGTTGCACTAAAGTAAAATTTGATTGTGATTTGTTCACTTAAATTTAAACACTAGGATGTTTAAAGTAATGTATTTTTTTGGGACAAATCAGGGACTAATATGGCAACTCAGGAACAACCACTTGTGGGTATATTTTCCAATACAGACGAGGAGATCCATAAATTGGATCGTATTCTAGCTGATCCCACCACCACAGGGGTTTACAGGGATACATGTGTGTCAATTCTAAATAGCTTAAAGAAGATTATACGGAAATTTCACACCACAAATGCTTATTCTGCTGACACTATAGCAGCTATTCTTGCCGAGATGCAACACGAGGTTAGTGGTGAGGTTTCTCTTGCAGTTGTTCAGCTACAAGTCCCAAAAGATACCCTCAAAGAAAAATGTTTTCCATATTATGTTGGTAAATCCAAGGTTAAGGGATATTAGGTGACTCGATGTGTTGATCCTCAAATGGCCCCTTTGATATACCCACGCTTTCTTGCAGCATTTGGTCGTTATCCAAATAACGACCAAATTCATTTATACTTTGCACAACAGTTGTATGATGAGGTTCATTTGGGCCTCAATGTCAACTACTTGGACCTACCACAATATTATGGTCAGGGGCGTGGTAGGGTTGCTGACAGGGAGGCTTTTCGTCAACCAAATCGACAACCTCAATCTTGTCAGAATTTGGTTGGGGAGAGATTGCCTGCTATCTCCCCAACCCTAGCACCTATTGCAGAGCAAGTTGTCATTTCTTCCCAAAGGGAAGCAATTGACGGTGTTGGTGATATAGCTACTGCTACATCTATGATATCTACTGATCGTGTGGGGAGATATTTGATGAGTCATTTTGCACGATCTAGACCATTGGATCATGGTATTGATCCTTATGCTATGGCGGGTGTCCTTTCACCCTCAGACATAGATGGTCTCAAAGGAGAGCAGATGCTTCGGAGTACGGCTCATTGTTTGTCAGATGACCTATTGGAGGCATACGGTTTCATTTCGGCAGAGCTTGGGATCCTGATAAATGAGGTCAGAGGACATGTGAGTAGAGCTCGTTCACATCTAGGATCGAGCCAAGCTACAGGTCCTTCACATCATTCTCATCACTTTGGCAGCACTACACATTTGTCAAATCCACCTATAGATCATTCAACTATTGGAGACGAGGGTACACCTACTGGTCCTTCTACGAGTGTTCAACATCATGCATCCCAGGGCTTAGATTTAGTTGAAGATTAGTTGTAGATGGGATCATCAAGTTTTGTGGATATGCTGGTACATGGAGAAATGTCATCGATGCCATCTCACCTAGTTAGTCCACTACACCCATCAATACTGGAGCTAGCCAAGGAGACCCGTGATACAGCCGAGTTGACAGATAGGGTCATTGCAGTAGATCCTGCACCACCTGATACAGAGGTATGTATGTGTGTACACACATGCACAATTTAAACTTGTTTAAACTTTAATATTACTTGTTTTACTTAAATGGTAGATAGTCCTAATGTACACATTTATGTATATATATATATTGTAGAGGGAGTTAGCTCATGTTACACTTAGTCTGAGGACAGACCGTGTATGCAGGCATAATTTGGTTGATGTGACTAATGTTAGTGGACAGGTGAGTTTAAGTTTTTAAATCATGTACCCATGTATATATATAATTTGTACACATGTATATAGATATTTAACATTATTCCAATTTGGCATAATATAATTAGATTGTGTACATGTCTTGTACTATCTCCAGGGCTCGGTGCATCCATCGGAGCATGATTCTCACTCAGAAGGTCACTCAATTCGGAGTCGGCATGACAAATCTGGTGGAGCCTAAGTTAATTAATAGGTAAACAAGTTGTTGGTACAAAATGCAATGTTTATTTTATGTTTTCACAATAGCTACTCAAAATTTTGAATGGAACATGTTGGTAATTTATCTTGATTCTAACTCTTTGGCACATTTTTTTTTCTAGGCTCTATGTATGAGGAGTCACTCTTGGGTACAAAAGGTAAATTTGCTAAGATTCTACTTTTTATGTGTCTCTTGAGATTGCTTAAGGTATGTTCAAATAGTTTGCAAAAGTTTTCTATGATGGCCTAACTTCTTGAATAACTTGTGAAAACTTGAAATAATTCATGATTACTTGGGATTAATGGTAGGTTTGTTGAGTGTAATGCTACTATGATGTGATATGTTCAGATACCAATTTGTAATCACTACTCTTCCTAGTTTATATACATACATATTATATACCATATGCTTTGATACGAATGTGTACAACCTTCATGGTGCCATTAACTGAAAACTCATGAAATGCTTTACATCACTGACCTTTATGCTTGCATTGTATTATTTTTCCCCTGTGACTACACTTTGTGGTCATTATCAACTCTTGATGTTCTTCCTCCTTTTCAATTTCACTGTATCCTTTCTTATCACCTTACTTCACTTTGCAAAGACACAATTTTGATTTTGTAGACATTAATCCAATGAAAAAAAGGCTTGGATGCTATAGATGTTTCAAGTAAATAGTGTAACATCTTCAACTATCAAGAACCTTGATGAGATCACAGTCATTAAAGAAGATTATCATTTGGACTATACATTACATCACAGTCATGAAGAATGTCAAGGCTAACACAAAGACATTACCTTACCTTTTAGCCATTGGCCATTTAAAATGAAAAGAGTTTTCCTTTAAGCATATAATATATATGACTCATTCACCGTCTTTAATAGTCCATGACTATCCTTATACTCTCATTGTTACCCTCATCAATTGTCTTTAGTTTTCCATGCATAAGGATTGACAACACCTTAATCAAGACTGTCTTGCATAGCTTGTACTGCTCAGATCATTGTAGACTATCTTCTAACCTCTGATGATATGAGACAACCCCTGCTTAACTGCCTCTTTGGTATGCAGCCTCCATGAAACTAATGCCAAAGTCATCTTGCACAGTCCATTACCTTTTCACTGTGCTCTATGTATGATTAGACTATCATGTTGTTGCTTCCTTCGGTTGCCTTTATATGCATCATAAATAACCCTTTACACCTGGCGGTTGGGTTAAGACTTCAACTTCCTTATCTAATTCAACCTTCTTGGCCTTAGCATTGGCATGCTTCTCATTCATGAACATTGGTGAGGACTGTCCCTATATTCTCATGGAGATTGTCCTCTAATTGACAATAATGTATAATAGACAAACTTAGATCTGCTAGCCGTTTCTTTAAACTACTCTTGGATATGCTTGTATTGCAAAGAATGTAACCCAATAATGAGGACAGCAGATGAAAAATCTTCATCTCCTTCCTCCTCTGATGCGTCTGTCATTTCTATTTCATTGTCTTGAATGGCCTTCAATATACTATCTTACTTCAACTTGAAACTACTGTCCCTTGATCACTATCATGCACTTGAAATACTTGAATTTCGTAGCTATGACCTTTCCTCTATATCCTTTTGATCTACCAAAATAGAAGTCTTCCTTTTTTTTTAAAGGATCCTACTACTGTCAACAAGGAAACTCTTATGGTAAACCATAGTAAATCCCCTATTAAGATTGTGAAAAGCCTTGTCAAGAAAACAATAGTAAGGTAGTCATAGGCCAATAATCACAATCATCATGAGCTCTAGAAGTCAGTCTATAGAAGTGTAGATATTGTCTTATAAAGAACAACGTTACAATTTCCCTGTATCCTTTCTTATCACCTTGCTTCACTTTGCAAAGACACAATTTTGATTTTGTAGACATTAATCCAATGAAAAAAAGGCTTGGATGCTATAGATGTTTCAAGTAAATAGTGTAACATCTTCAACTATCAAGGACCTTGATGAGATCGCAGTCATTAAAGAAGATTATCATTTGGACTGTACATTACATCACAGTCATGAAGAATGTCAAGGCTGACACAAAGACATTACCTTACCTTTTAGCCATTGGCCATTTAAAATTAAAAGAGTTTTCCTCTAAGAATATAATATATATGACTCATTCACCGTCTTTAACAGCCCTTGACTGTCCTTATACTCTCATTGTTACCCTCATCAATTGTCTTTAGTTTTCCATGCATAAGGATTGATAACACCGAAGTTACATAATAGTTACATTAACAAGATAAGGGTCCAGATCAAATGTTTGATGTAGAGCACTATGCTCCCGATTTCAAGTTTTTTTATTGACTCATAAAACATGAAAAAATCTGATGAATAAGAAAATATACACAGTTCTAATAGCAAACACTTGTCTTTCTGTGTTTCAAGCCTTTGCTTAGGTGTGATCTCCATGCTTGTGTAAATTCAAACTTAAACTATAGCCGTGGATTTATTACTGTCAGAAAATTAATTTGATGCTATTTTCAAACAGCAATACTAGGCAACAAATCAACTAACAAAGACCATCAGTCATGAGGTGGCATCATCTGAAAAACTCTGAGATGATAATTCTGATGGCCATGTGTAGTTCAGAGAAGAATTCCAACAGCCCTTTCCAAAGGCAACATAGTTTACATCATTTTAACATATTAACATTTTATGTTTTCTCTAAGTCTAGTAGGAGCTTTACCTTGTCTGAAGATGTGCAAGCAGTCAGTTCTCACACGGTACACCTATGTATAGAGGCAAAAAATAGTAAATTAAAACAATATAATAAAAGCAGAAATGTTCCAAGGATAAAGATTTGTTAGTTGCTCAACTGGGTTCTAGAGTAAATCTAATTCAGTTCAATTCATTATAAGAGTGATGTGAGCCCAACTGTAGTTGGCTGTACTACTACAATCTGCAGGTCTGAAAATAGACCAAAATTGAAGTTGTGAAAATTCTAGAATTGCTTTGACTTAAACCATATGTATGAAACTTAACATAAACTGGAATCAAGCACTGTCAACAAGGAAACTCTTATGGTAAACCATAGTAAATCATCTATTAAGATTGTGAAAAGCCTTGTCAAGAAAACAATAGTAAGGTAGTCATAGGCCAATAATCATAGTCATCATGAGCTCTAGAAATCAGTCTATAGAAGTGTAGATATTGTCTTATAAAGAACAACGTTACAATTTCACTATATCCTTTCTTATCACCTTGCTTCACTTTGCAAAGACACAATTTTGATTTTGTAGACATTAATCCAATGAAGAAAAGGCTTGGATGCTATAGATGTTTCAAGTAAATAGTGTAACATCTTCAACTATCAAGGACCTTGATGAGATCGCAGTCATTAACGAAGATTATCATTTGGACTGTACATTACATCACAGTCATGAAGAATGTCAAGGCTGACACAAAGACATTACCTTACATTTTAGCCATTGAAAAGACTCATAGGAAATATCAAATGCTATGTTTACTTGTGGATTTCTTGCTACCAAAGACCACATAGTGGACTCATTGTTCTTGATGCTAGCATGTTTTAGGTTGAACCAACAAAAATATTCTAGATTTGATGAAAATTGGTTAAACAAACAAGGTAGTAGGTGTCACTGCACTTAATGATGTTTTGATCTAGTAGATCTAGCTGGAAGTGAAAGAGTAGACAAATAAGAGGTACAATCTATAGATGACAGTCTTAGGTAGTCCTAAAGTATAGTCAAAGGACAACATACTCGAATTTTGTGTGATGAAGATACTTAAAGTACTCAAGTGACATCACAAAAGGTCAATACACAATGATAAACACTGTTTTATCCATTTACAATAGAATAACATGAAAGTCATAGAAAGGTGCAGTTCAAACTCAAAAGATTAGTATGAAAGAAAGTCCATAGTCTAAAAAAAAGTGACAATGCTCAAAAGAGGACAATGGTAGTTAAAAGTGGCATGTTGAATGAAAGTATTGTTGGTTAAAGGTTTAAGTTTACAATACAGGGAACACAATTTACATGAAAGTATTGAATAATGGTTTTATTTACATGAGATTTTTTTTTTAATGTTTCTTTTAAAAAAGGGATTTAATGAATGGAATTTGTCTTTGAGCTTTCCTCTATATCCTTTTGATCTGCCAAGAACCTCTTGAATAGTTGTCATCAATTTGTTCATCATATCAAGTTTTTAGATGATACTGCTTGACAATTTGTTATCTGGTTACCAGGTGTTGATTAGCTTCTTGTGGATAAAATACTAGATCCATCGTATCTTAGCCAAGAAGAGTCTACATTCAAGAACCTCAAAAGAATCTTGGATAATTATGGACCTTAGTCAAGTGCTTGGGTTGGTGAAGCTGGTGGAGCTTATAAGAGTGGACACAATCTGGTCACTAATGCTTGTCTTTAGCTTTTGGTAAGCTTGTCTTTTGTGAAACTTCAATTTGTTTACTCCATATTTTGTACAAACCATGCACTTTTAGCTTTCACTATTAATTTTATCGACTTGGTGGATTTTGATTCTATTGTTTTTTGTCTTGGATGCAGTGTTTTCTCCTACCACCAAAAGTGTGGCCACTCAAGCAGAGAGATCAATGTAGGCAAATGTTCTTGGTTAAAAAGCAACCACCTTATACAAACCTAGTGACCTCCATTATGTTGCATGGAACATCAACACACAACAGGCTTCAACGATCCTACCCACTATTCTAGTTCTCTTTCAGACTCTGATCATGTTAAGGCATATATGACGCAAACTGTTGGTTCCTACATTTATCTATGTATGAAAGGAAAAACTGTTGTTCACTAGCCATCTTTTGAAGAAACAACTATCTTTCTTGTTGTTCTTTGAACTTTGTTTAAAGTCATATTTGACATGTAAGAGCTTATGATATGTATGTTACAAAAATCTGACTTTGTAATTTTGGCCTTGCCTTGGTATTTTTTGGCTGCCATTTTGTAACCGCTTTTTGCTATATATAAAAAAGCTTCACTGTTTTCAGAATATATATATATTTTCTGAACTTTTTTTGTACTAGTCACTTGTGGCTTCATATCACATGCATAAATGTCCCCACTTAATGTGCATTTTTCCACATGTTTTCATGTTACAAAAATAGTGCACTACTCTTCTAACGGCATAGGTAGGGAATGCTAGAAGAATAAATTTGAACACTAATTGTATTGGCAGTCGACAACTAGTTTTTGAAAACATAACTATTGGAACTGCATCTATCTATGATTATCAATGGATCTACTAGATACTCTATATTGTATTACTATACTTATATTACTTCATTTCTTCTTACCAAAAGAACTTGGCAACTTGATGTGTGCTGCGATTTCCCAGACCCATGTTAAAGATAGTTTGATTGTTTATCTTGCATCATTTAGAAGTAGCATCATACAAATGGCTTTTGGAACTGCGTCTATCTCCAGTAATTCATCAGCCATAAGGAATAATTGGCATCATTATTGTTATTAAAAGCATCAATTCTATTTGCAATGTAACTTTAATCTATGTGATTGACTGAGACAGACAGAGGCAAATTGAATTTATTTTCTAGATTACTTGCATTGAACTATCGGTCTGCCATCTGAGTCATATTCAAGTCTGTTGGAAGATTGAGGCCCATTTGAATTCTGTCATTATTTTTTCTTAGATTTTGGGCATTGTGGTTGGCGCATTATTTGTTTGTGAAGTCAGTATTACATACACTAGTTCATCTCACTGGTTTTTTATTTGAAGATTGATAAGCCATACTTCAAGACTGTGAATCTACAAATTCCACAGTTAATATTTAGTAAAAATAAAGTGCCAGTACCATATAATGTATGATTCTAACAATTCTAATGAATAGGGCATTTTGTTTACGAGGATCAATAATACATAAGTTGAAACCACAACAAAATGTTTACTTTTGCACATTAAGAATTGATTTTGGTTCATAAATCATAGCTTAGAATAACTCCATATTAGCATATCTAATGAATATCTTGAGCAAACTGCGCGCAAATATCAAGCGTATATATATCAATAATTGGCTATGCATAAAATCAAATTTAAAGGACCCAACTCACTAGAGTTAATACAACGTATCGTGCAATCGCCCATACACAGTATCTAGCACTAAATGTATATTCAAAACTTTTATTCTCATGCTACCTAATAGCTCACTTCTTCCAAGAGTATCTCATATAATTCAAGAAAATTGACTCAAGAACTCATTGATAGTGAGGTCTTTTACATCTGGATACAACTCACTGCCTTCCACACCAACAGATCTGATTTCAAAATTAGTTTGATCCCCTTTCACATATATGCAGTGAGAGATACCCAAAAAGATATTCCCTAGAAAAATTGTCTCCGCAATGCCAACAAGTACATGAGTTGTTAATTTTACTTTTCATGGTGAATCTCAATATTAAAAAAAAAAAATTGAACAAGTAAATCCACCTTGATAGGTCTACATAGCAGTTTGGCGTAAAACAAAAGCAACATTTTTGGGTTCTCTTTTCATGGCCATCTCCATCATAGACCTCGCCACAACTTATGTCATGGGGCAGCTAGCTCTATAAAATCCTTTGTATAACTCCTACTGCATTTGATGCCTATTTTCATCATCCACAAGAAAGGAAGTTACTATTATACAAAAATTGATCAGTATAGCTATTATACAAAATCTTTAGACCATAATATACTTAATTGAATGAGACTTTAAACTTAAAGTAACATATACATGATAATATATTTGTTTTGTTGACAAATAAGATGGAATGAATTTGAAGAAAATTTCAATTTAATATAGTTTGGAGTCGTACAATTTGTGTAAATTGTTCAAGTACACCTATGACACATCATGTTATTTAAACCAATTCAAGTGGTTCAGTTCGCTCTTCAATAACATGTAATATTCTTTGATGTTCATCACTATCTAGTCTCCACTCATGACGTCCACGTGCACGTGGAACTGTATGAAGGGATAGGGCAGTAGCAACTACTAGGTGGCTATATTGATATACTTTGTTCTCAAGTTGATAATCAATAAAATGAATCCCATGCTGAACAATTTTGACTTGTTTCAGATATGTCCCTTGTAGTACAACTAAACCTGTGGGAACCAACATTCAAAAGTAAGACATAACATTTAGAAGGTCAATACGAGTAACAAATTCAAAATATATACATTCAATAGATAAATCTTGCAAGAGCATCTATTTATTTTGTCAAACCTGTGGGGAACGACATTCCATCACTCGTTTCTGATTCTACTAGCTTCCACCTCTCTCTTGTGCAACGCAATAGATAATAACTAACACCTTCTATGTTTCCAGCCTCTACTATGACTGCAAAAATATCTCCTGCACCAAATTTACATGGAAAATTTGTAAAAAAAGGAGTTCCACTATCATTTAAGTATATATAAATTTACTTAAAATAAGTAGCAAAAAATTATTAAACGATTAAGTTATAAATTTACAAAAGCTCGTACATGTACGATATAAATATATACACATACATACCCTTTTTAATTAGTCCTGAAATATGGTCATAATCAATTGAAATCAAAGGAATGTCTTCAAAGCTTTCATCTTCATCTTCATTGTATGTGTCACTAACATCTAGTGGCACCAAATTCCATCCACTGACATATCCTTGTTGTTGGTTGTTGCATTCATCATAGTTTTCTAAAATGCAGTCATAACAAAAACATGAGTAATCCCTAGTCTGTAATGTCCACGGGAAACTATTTGTACTCATGGCAGAATGCAAAGATCTTGTTTTCTCTACCCTCTTGCATCCATGCATTGAT
>VDFB02204675.1:0-20756 GCA_007258455.2 Sequoia sempervirens | reverse complement strand
CATCATTGACTTGGTTGATAACTAGTTGTGGGTCTTCATAGACTTTCATCTCTTGTATCTGCCATTGAACTACTATTCTTAGACCTATGATTAGGGCTTCGTGCTTAGTAATGTTGTTATTATAGGGGAATGATAGTCTATAAGACTTTTGGATGTAATAAACTTGAGGGGTGATGAAAAGAATACCCACTCCTGATCCATGTTGGGTGAATGATCCATCAAAGTACATTTTCCACTAATTTGTAAGATTGACAAGGAACATTGATTCATCAGGGAATTTAGATATTAATGGGTTCTCAGCATTGATAGGTTCTTCCACTAGTTGGTCTACGATCACTTCTCATTTGATTTCCTCGCGCTCCATGTACTCTATGTCAAATTTAGTCAAGATCATTACCCATTTGGCCATTTTTCTAGTGAGAGTTGTTTGGATAATAGGTATTTCAATGGGTTAATCTTTGCAATGAGTTTGATTTGATGTGACAACATGTAATGTTTGAAATTTTGTGAAGCATAAACCAATGCTAACCAGGCTTTCTCAATGGATGAATAGTTTATTTCATAGCCCACTAAGGTCCCACTAATGTAATAGATAGCCCTTTCCTTCCCATTTTCATCATGTTGTGCCAAAAGAGCACCTAATGTTGTTGATGTTGCTGAGATATATAGGATCAGTGGTTTGTTTGGTATTGGTGGCATGAGAATTGGAGGTGTCAATAGATAGTCTTTGATCTGATAGAAATATTTTTCACACTTCTCATCCCACTTGTAAGTTATTCCTTTATGGAGAAGATGCGAAAAAGGGTAGATTTTTTCTGATAGTTGCATGATGAACCTTCTGATGGATTGCAATCTTCCTTTTAACCCTCTCATCTACTTTAGTGTTTACTGTGGTTCCATTTCTAGGATGGATTTTACCTTTGTTGGGTCAATTTGTATCCCTCTTTGTGAGATGATATAGCCAAGAAGTTTCCTTGATGTTACCCTAAAGACACACTTTTTTGGGTTTAGTCTTACTTTGTATTCTTTAAGCCTATCAAAGATGGGTCCTAAGACTTGTATGTGCTCACTTCTTTTCTTTGATTTTGCAAAAATATCATCCACATAATCTTCAACCTTTTTTTGGATCATGTCATGAAAGGTGAGGGTCATTTCTCTTTGATAGGTTGCTCCTACATTCTTTATCCCAAACGACATCATGTTCCAATAGTATGTTTCCCATGGACAAGTGAATGTAGTTTTATGTTGATCCTCCTTAGCGATCATGATTTGACTATAGCCTGAAAAACTGTCCATGAGTGATAGCATTTCACGCTCTGTTGTTAAGTCCACTATAACCTCAATGTTAGGAAGAGGGAAATCATCCTTTGGGAATGCTTTGTTTAAATATCTGAAATCAATGCCTTAGAGAGGCTTTCACCCTTGGATACATCCTTTCTTTTTACTATTTTAGGATCAAAGAGTGCCACATTGTGGTTTTCACTCAAAGATCTGCATGTTAGTTGTATTTCATCAATTTTGCAACTGAAGGATTCAATCGTCTCCCTATAGTACACCCCTTTGTCTAGCTCTATGTCAAAACCTAATTTGTGGTCTACCCATGGTAGGTTGTCACATAGTCCCATGAATTTTGAGATTGCTTCATCATTTTTGAATAAATATAGAAGCGGTGGTCCATTTTGGTCGAAGTCAATGAGTTGTGAGTATACTAGGCATATTTCAGTTGGTTGATCATTTAGAGTGAAGGATGTTATGGATATCATGAAGAGGGAGTTATTCTCAAATAGGTTAGCAACATCAAGAGGGAAGTCATCTAAGGTCATATCACGTGATGTAGGTAACCAAGAGGAAGCCTCAACCTATTTAGAAAAAGTACCTTTTCCAATAAGGGTGACCTTTCTAGTAGTACAACCTAGGCCAATATTCTTTAGGCATTTCTTAGGAACGATGGGTTCTAGAAAACCATTATCATGCTTGCCTAACTTCTCGTTCTTGTTATAGCCCCATCCCTTTATTAGTTGCAAGCCTTTATTGTCATCTTCCATGGGAAGAATAGGAATAGGTCGTTCATCCTGATAGAGGAGTTTAGAGACATCTTCCTCATTCACATATTCTTGGTTCAAATCTCCCCACTTGGTGAAGGTCATAGATACCATCTTGATTGTTTCAGCCTCTTTATTGCTAGATGTGGGTTTCCCATGGGATTGAGGAGAAAGAGGTAGCTCTCCTAAGACAAAGGTATTCTTCATTAGCTTATAATTTCCATAGCCATCATCTTGGATTATGGCTTTGATGTTAGGTATACTCTACACAATGGATGTTTTTGTTTTAGAGGTAGATGCAAGGGATGATGGGTCAACAAATGAGGTAGAAGGTGTAGGCCCTTCATTATTTTTGGGTATTTGGGGGATTTTATAGAACTTGGCCTCAAGATTTTTGCAGTAGTAAAAAGGCTTAGGATCTCCATGGATGGTAATTTCTCTGCCCTTGAAGGGAAACTTTACACATTGATGATAGGTCGAGGCTACAAATTTTAGGGCATGGATCCATGGTAAACCAAGTAGGATGTTGTAGGGAAGATCAAGGTCGAGCATTTGGAATGTAATTTTTGCAATGATGGGTCCCACTTGGATGGGTAATGCAATGATGCCTTGCAATAACTGCTCTTGGTCATCATATGCTCTGATGGTGGTACTCTTTACTTTCTCAATAGTATCCTCTGAATAGCCCAAGTTCTTGATCAATTAAAGGGTAAAAATTTTTAGACCAACACCTCCATCTACTAGGATTCTTTTGACCTTGTTCTTATGAATGAAAACCTCAAGGTGTAAAGCATAGTTATGAGATGGTTGTGATTGTAGGTCTTGTTCTGAGAAGGTGAGAAGGTGATTAGTGATATTCCCTACCATAGCTTGATACTGATCTATATCAATATCCTCAAGGATAGATGATTCTGACAAAGCTTTCTCTAAGATTTACTTATGCGCGGGGGATAGCCTTAATAGTTCCAATATTGATATTTGTGTGGGAGTCTTAAGTTGATCTAGGAGATTGTACTTACTGGGATGGGATGCTGGAAAAGTAGGTTGTGCCCTAGATTGAGATGTGATGCAAAGGAAGGGGCAGGTTTAAAGGTTTCTCCAAAGCACTAGGTTTGTTCTTTCTTGTTCACTCATTTGACTCAAAGTTTCATTCACAAGAAACATGGTTCTTCAAGGGCTAAAAGACACCAAAAGTGGAATTAAGACCCAAATAACTTATTGAATCCCTAACACACCTTGAGCATCATGAACATGATAGGTTTAGGTCAATACAAGTCCCCAAGGACATTGTCTCTTCACTTTTTCCATCTCTCACCTTCAAGAAGACTATTTGCTTGTAGCACTCCCAAGAGAAAAAAATAGACACAATTTCCAAATGAAGTGGAAAATCCAAAAACCAAACATAGTTTCAAGTACCCTTTTCATCATTCTTCAACATACCAAGAAACCTCATAAGGTTGTTTTGAAAAGTATCCTTCTAATTTTGACTGTCCCATTGCTACAAGGCCTAATTAGGCTTGTTTTCAAGAGAGTTTATTGGTTCTTAGCTCTCCTAGCCTCAAATCCATTCACAAACACCTTAAACACTTCATTTAGGGCCTACACATGCTTCCCAAATTAATTCCCACTCTTTACCAATGCTTTTTCATCAAACCCTAACCCTTGGCCATCAATTTAAGCCAAAAACCCATGAAATATCAACTAGGGCATCAAAAAAATATCATTAAACCCTATCCCCTACTCCTGAAACCTTCATGAACATTTAGTCCTATCTAAATGCACCCATTCCACCAAATTTCAAGCAATTCTATTTGTGGAATGGGTCACAAATACAATTTTTTACACTCTCAAACCCTCAAAATAGGGTTTCCAGGAAAATTTTGGTATTTTTCTTCTAACTTCCTAAAATGATGAAGAAATCAACTTAAATAGGTTCCAAATGAAAGCTAATACATTAATATTTCAATTCCAATTCATAAAAGTTCAATCCCAAGCCATACTAGGCCGTACCACACTCTATAACAACAAATTATGAAGAAAAACATAGGGACAACATAAAGTTTGATATTCAAATTTGAAATTTACAACTTCCAACCATTAACCAACATGTACCAATGCTTTTTAAAGCATCCCAAACCTTACCCAACTGAAAACAACTAACTCCTAACCTTCATCATTTGACTCTTCATCTTCCCATTCTTGCATTTTTTGCACATGACAACATTTGTAAGATTGAAATTTTTTGACAACCCACCTATCTATCACACCTAGCAACCTAAAAATGACTCAAATACATTTAAAATGGTTCACATATGACCTTATTATAAAGAAAACCAATCATAAATCCAAATTGACAAAATTGCCTCATGGAGGCAAGAAATCAACCAGGTGCTCCTGAACCAAGATGGAACTCCTTGGATGGTAATTTTGTCACGTCGTGTGGTGATTCCACACTCCACACTAGGCCCTTTGATGGTGACGATAGTAATGATGCTATCATAGGAAGCAACGATGTCAAAATAGGTATACTGCACATTTGTGTAATCCTTAGTTTTTTCCATTGGTGATCCCTTTACTATGATTTGGCATAGGGTTCTTGGATATCTTAAGATCCTGATTCCCAGCTGGTTCTTCAATAGATATGGTGTCATTTTCTTTGAGATCTTGGATAATATTTTAAATCTGCATGCAGTTTGTCATTTTGTGTCCTTTGATTTTGTGAAAGTCAAAAAGATCATTCTTGTTGTATCAGGATGGTTTCTCTTGTTGTTCTTGGTAGTTTTCAAAGTTGGGAAGTGTTTTTAGGTTTGACTCTACCAACTTCTTCATGATTGTTTCGATAAGTTATAATAATTATGTGTTCTTGTGTTTAGCGTAGTTGTTCTTGTTAGGGGTTCATCTTTGTTGTGATTCGATGTTGTTGATCTGATTGTTATGAGGGGGTGTTGTTTGTTGCACAGTTGGTTGAATGTTAGAAACTTGGTTGTTGTTTGGCCTAGGAGCACTTAGGACTACCTTAGCATCTATCACACCATCATGTGTTACGTTTTTGTTCTTAGCCTAGATACAAGGATTGCCATTTGAACTAGTTGATGGGTGATTGTATTTGTAAGCTTGAGCATTTCCCTATGAGATTAGGGCTATCTTGATGTTAAGGGCTCTAGGGACAAGCTCGTCATAAGATGTGATGCACTACATTTTTAAATGCAAGGATAGATCCAGATCTAGATTTGTAATGATGATCCCCACTTGTTGTTCATCGAGAAGAGGCCACTCGCTTTTACTAGCTCTTTGTCTCCACCTTGCAAGAAATTAGCAAAATATTCTCCTTATTTTAAATTTGAGACTATACAACCCCTTCTAGGCCACGCCCATGCTCAAGGTTAAAGGGAGAAGGATCGCATGAACTTATTAGTGGCTCTTGGAAAGCCTTTAAAATACTGTGAGGCAAATTGAGAAAACCAGTCCATAGCAAGACCTATTAAACTTCGAGGGAACAAGTGCATTAGATATGAATCATTATAAGCTACCTCCATACACATGACATTGAATACTTTGGCATGGTCCAATGGACTTCCTCTCCCTTTGTATTTATCGAATTTGGGGATTTCAAAACTAAGAGGGAATGGTACCATTGCTATGTTGTGGTCAAATGGATATGGACATAGATTTTGTGTATGAGGCTTTGTCTGCCCATATGAAGATCCTTCTAGCATTTTGTGTGACAAATGCCTTTGCTGTGATGCTAGGGATTGTCTCTGTGGGTTTGGTGGAGGAACAGGATTGGGATGACAATGGGGTTGTAAGGGATTCAATAATGGTATGATGTGCTGTATGGGGTGTATGGTGGTGGAGGATTTCTGGGGGAAGGCATTGAGGTGTGTTGGATGGCGGCGTTCTGGCCGTGTTTGTATTGGTGATGCTTGCTGAGGGATTATAGTAGGAACTTAATGTTATTGTTGTTGTTGCTGGGTATATTGTTGAGCAAGGGAGCCCACAAGGACTACTTGTTGGACTTTCTATTGTTGTTGCACCACAAGGGATGCTTGTTGGGATTTTTGTTTTTGTTGCACCACAAGGGATTACTATTGGTGTTGTGCTGCTAAGATTGCTTGATGGGCTTGATGTTGTTGTTGTGCTACTTGTTGCGTTGCGCAGGCTACTTGCCACGTTGATGCTGCCGCCGTGTTGCTTATCGGTCTTGCTAAGGCTACTATCGCTTGGCATGTTATTGTGCTGCTTGTTGCTGCGCATTGTTGTTGTGCTGCTAGGGGCTGTTTTGTTGTTGTTGTTGTTGTTGTATGGTTTTGCCGAGCATGCTTGTTCCTCGGCTTTATCGAAGCTTAAGGTAATGCACTTCTGTACCGGATCAGGTTTATAGGGATACTGTGGGATGGATTATGAGTGCTGATTTTGAATGCAGTAGGATTGTTGATGAGGAGGGCCATGGTTCCCTTGGTCTAACATCTCCTTGCAAGATAGTGGATTGAGGTGGAGGAATGTAAGTTTGAGGTCCCATTTGATTTCGTGCATTTTGGTGAAGGAGATCGGGAGAAAGATGAGCATGGTGCCATTAGATTTTGCAATGATAATGATATACTAGACCTTTAGTCCATTGGATTAAAAAGTTTCGGCTTTGTCCCATGTCTGAAGGGATTTCTTCTTTTATGGATGTGGCCATGTACTGGCTGGATGCATCGTGACTCAAGTGGATTTTTTTGAGATGGGCTGGTAGCTTGGATGGGATGGATGTGCTTTGTAGCTTAAATGGTATGGATGAAATCCAGCTGGAGGATCGCATGTCCCAATTTCATTAAGGGTTGACTCCTATGCTATGGTGTAGGTATGCCCCTGTGATTTTTGAGGAATTTGGTCCATAATTGCTTTGTGTGATGGTGGGCAATAATTTGTGGTAGTACCTGGGCGGGTATGGATGAAGAGGGGTGTCCTCGATATGTGGAGGTTATTGTGAGCAATGAAGTTCAAGGGGTTTATATGGATGTTGTGGGATCTTTAGGAATGGGAGGAGAGGCACCCAAAGGTAGGTTTCCAAGTAGTGGTTTGGGATGGAGAATTGGTATCGAGGGTACCCACAAGTGTGTTGCTTTCGAATGGAAGAGTTAGGCCAAAGTCTTTAGTAAGACTAGTTGCAAGACTAGGAGTGCATGTTTGATTTAGCCCTAGTGATGGAGTTGTGAAGCCTTGTGTCAAATTTTGTGCAACAAATGATGGGGAAATTGGAGCTACATTTTCAAAGGCTTGATGTTCCATCATTTCTTCACTAGTAATTCCAAACGGGTTATGGGTAACATCTTCAATCCCATATGGCCCTGATAGAGATGAGGGTTTTTGTGATGGGGTAACTTGACTTGGATCAAATTCTAGAGGATTTGGATCACTTGAGGTAAATGTTACTTTGGTTTTCTCCATGGTTCTCTTGTGTTGTGATCTTGTCTTTACCATAAATTTTTCATTAGCTCCAGGAGAGTTGTGTTGTGATCTATAATGTTTAAACTCTCTAGTTGACTCAAATTTAGGTAAAAGGGACGCTCTAAGTTTTTTTTTGAGGAATAATGATAATGGGGGATGAAGAGATGGATGATATGGAGAGTGATGTCTGCAAATGTTTTGGGACAATACTTTTGACTTGAGAGTTTGATGTTTTGATGTTTGATAAAGGATGTTTATGAACTTGAAAATATTTGGGGTAGACTCGTGACCTTCAAGATAAACTAGCTCAAGGATGATAACTAACTCAACCAAGTTCATGGAAAAGGATACATTTCACATACAAAGTAGATAAGTTAGGGGTTGGTTTGATAAATGTTTAAGTCAAAAAGTGTTAGTATATTTGAAATTTTGTAAAGTTTGGTGAGATGAAGGATGAAATTTGATGGAGGGTTGAATGAAGTGTTTGACGCAATATTGACTTAGAATGAACCTTTGTTTGATAAGACCAAGGTAGTGAGAAACATGATATACCTCTAAAGATTTCAAATCCTAAAGACACAATGTTTTAGATAGGTTCATTATCATGAAAAAGACCCAGATTTTGACTGAAAAAGAACATGTATAATTCTAGATTGTTCCTTGAAGCATGTTTGTAGAAGTAGTATAACAACTTGGTTCTATTTTGGTGAAGTGTTGCAAGGTGTTTTTTGAGAGCTTTTGGAGTAAGATGCCTAAGTTTGAAATGACAACTTGTAAACCTTCTCTTGGCGATTCTAATTTTGCATGATACCATTTAGAGAAGTCTAAGTCTATCGAAGAAAAGAGGATATTTATTACCATGCAAGTGGTGGTAATAGGGGCCTTCTAGCCTCAATATCAGATTTTTCTTCTTCTTCGTCTATGATGTAGGTTGTGTTTCTCCATTGGGCTGGTGTTTCCTTGGTTTCAAAATTGAAGCTTCTCAAACTACTAATTATATCAGTTTGTTCTCCGTTAATGAGTTCAAAGTTTGGCTGAATAATAGCAGGTATAAGGTCAAGTTGTTCAATGGGAGTGATTGGTCTCCAAATGGTCATGTGGGGTTCAATTGTGTCAAGTTTCTCTTGCTTAAGTGAGTTTATTTTACTACAAACACTTGTCTTGATTATGTTTTCAAACTAAATGTCTATGTCAAAAACATCATAAATTACACAATGTCCATTTTATGAAAATCATAAGGTTGAAGGCATAGTTTCTTATGTTGACTTTGGGAAGTATGGATTGAGATATAGGTCAAGATATTTAGAAATATGTAAGGATAGAAATCCTTAGGACAAGTATTAATATCAAGGCTATTTCAAGAGGTATCCATACTTTAGACTAAAGGGTTTGAAATTTTGAAAATATTGTGAATGTTTGTTTGTAATGTTTTAGATCCAAGCAAAGTATTAAATTGACTCACAAGCATTTACCATCCTGGGCTCAAAAGATACTACTTACTGAATCCCCATTCAGATTTCTCCAAACACTAAGACAATGCTAACAATTAGAGATTTGGTGACACTGGCTCCCCTCCATGGCACACACTTCTTGGGACTACCAAATCTCAAAATCTTGAAGATCCGAAGATCCTAAGGATTTTTCTGTTTCAACAATGAATAGTACAAATGTGGGGTGGCTTCAGAATGATCGTTCCTGTACTAGTAGGCATAAAGGTTTTTGGCTTCTAAAAAATTAGTTCATAATAAGGGCTTTCATTTGAGGTGGCCATACATGCAGCAAGATTAGCTCAAGATTATGGAGAATCAAGAGGCCTCCCAGTCTCTTCCGAAGAAGATATTTTGACATATCACACGAATACTAAGGGTGATAATTTGGCTCTGTGATGACGTGATCTACACTCTGTTTATGACTTTCAATACAAATACATTATTTGTATATTGACTTTGAAATCACTTGATCGGGGCTTGTTTCGCTTTTGTCTATTCCCTCCTTTCAAAGCAGGGAGGCAGGACCTCTAAAGATAAACAATAGCAAGGAAGTACGTCTGTAGTTCGATCATCCTAGTTTGTGGTGTAGGGGCACCATGCCATTTTTTGTAAATATGGTCTTATGTCATGTTTTTGGGGTGTTTGAGTTATGTTGGTTGTAATAAGGTCATAATAGACCATTTTCTAATGTAATAATTCTATTGGGTCAGTTTGGAGTCATATTGTTAAAATTTTGCAAAAAGTTGAAAAGTTGCTTGTGCAACTTTGCATTTTTGGTCATAGGTGGAAGTTAAAGAGTCATTCATTCAAAAATAAGTTTGGAACCATTTTTTTTTGGTTGGAAAAGTTTAAATTAGCTTGAAAAAATTTGAGGCAGTCTTCTAGATGTAATTTTGGTGATCAAGCAACATTAAAAATTCTATTTTCCTGTTAGATTTCTATGTTTTCTGCTGCTCCAAAGATTTGTATAGCTTTGTACACTCTCCACTTGATATGAATTGAATTGGAATTGGTAGAGTAATGAATCTTCTTTGATTTGGATATGGTTGGGTAGATTTTCATTGAGTTTTGGGTTAGTTTGAAGTGTTTTTTTTGGAAACGGGTTGAAAACCCTGTTTGGAGGGTTTGAGAGTGCTTAAAATGTGTTGGTGACCCATTCCAGAGGTAGAATTTCTTGAAAATTTGTGGAATGGGTGAATTTAGGTAGGGATTCATGTGTATTTAGGTTTCAAGAGAAGGGAATAGGGTTTGGTGACTTTTTGGTATTGCCCTAGTTGAAAGTTCATGGGTTTTAGGCTTAAATTGATGGCCAAGAGTTGGAGTTTGATTAAAATGCATTGATAAAAGAGGGAAGTTGGTTTAGGAAGCATGTGCAAACCCAAAGTGATGTTTTTGGGGAATTTGTGAAGTGGTTTAAGGCCTGGAGTATAGAGATTCAATAAACCCTCTTTCATACAAGCCTAAATAAGCCTAAGTTGGGGTTTTGGAGTTTGGTGAGTTTGTGGGTATTCCAGTTATCAAAAATCATTGATTTAGACATTTTGTAACCTGGTTTAGGCTTTTCAATATAAATTTGTGTTTGGGAGAAGGTTTACCTTGTATTTGTTTCGTAAAAGTGGCCTAATTTTTCCTTGGAGCAGCGTATCAACTGAATTTAGGGTGGTTTGTTTCAAAGGAACCATACCTACAAGTTTGATATGTTGTGAAACTCCCAAAAGGTTATTTGGAACGACAATTGGTTTGTGGGTTTGAGATTTTGTCTACAAATTGTGGTAGGAAAAGCTTGTTTGGAATGCTACAAGGGAATATGAGTGAATGATGAGTTAGATACCAAGTTTAGGTTTTGAAGATTGAAGGATTGTTAAAATTAGTTTGTATTGTGATAGTTTGAGAAACTCCTCCCTACTTTGCATCAAGTGTTATCAGAGCATAGGTTTTTGGTCTTTTGAAGGACAAAGGTTGCAATTTGGAGAAGAAGTTGTAAGATGAAAGTACAAGATGCCTCCTTAAGGTAGTGCATTCCTTGATAGAGAAATAAAGTTGATAAAAGAGTCAAAAGAAGCACTTTTAGCCAATTTTGCAACATTAGAGACAAAACAAAGGAGATGAAAGGCCACTGAAGAGGAAAGTGAACGAGAGGAAGAGGGTGAAAGTGAAAATGCTTGAGGAAGAGTCCAAGATGATTAAGAGGAATTGGACCCTGATGAGAGAAGGATGGTGAAAATGCTCAAGGATATCAAGGGAGATGCATTTGATGTGAAACTAGATTTTCCAATGTATAGTGGAAAGTTAGATGCTAAAGAAGTATTGTATTGGATAGATGCACTGGACAACTACTTTGAGTACAAGGAGGTTGCAGAAGAACAAAATGTAAATTTTGATAAGACTAAGTTGAAAGGCCCTACCCTGACATGGTGGAACTATGTGTAAGAGGAAAGAGTGAAAAAGGGAAAAACAAAAATAAGTTCATGGGATAGGATGGTGTCAAAGATTAAGGGTCAATTCTTGCCAGGTGATCATGCAATTCAAACATTTAAGAAGTTGCAAAGCTTCAAGCAAAAGGAAAAGGATGTCATGACCTACACTAAGGAATTTCACAAGTTGAGCATTAGAGCTGGTCATGTTGAAGATAAAAATGAGAAGATAGCGAGGTACATGAATGGCTTGAGATTCCAAATTCAGGATGAATTGAGTCTTGCTACTCCTAGGTCAGTTGAAGAATGTTTTCAGTTGGTTGCTAGGGTAGAAGAGAAGTTAAAAATAAGGCAATAAAGACAAGGAAGAGGAAAAGGCAGCACTAGTATAGGAAGAGGTTCAAGGCAATCCTATAAAGACCAAGAAGATACAAGTAAAAGAAAAGATCAAGTTGTTGATCAAAGAGGTGGATTTAGAGGCTTTAGAGGAAGATTTGGTGGAAAAGGTAGAGGTTCAAACAAATTTTCAGGGAGATGCTATCATTGAAATTAGTTTGGCCATCAAGCATGGAAGTGTCTAGAGAAACAAGCTTCTACTTCAACTGGTGGTGATAAGAGAGTTAAATTGGTGCAAGAGGAAGATTGTGAGAGTGTTAACTCTCTAATCAGCTTGTTGTTGCAGAAGTTGGAGAATCTCTGATGGCTAGAAGAACACTCAAATCATCCAAGGAGAAAGATCCCTCACAAAGGAGAACACTTTTCAAGACCACTTGCAAATGCAATGGAAAGGTATGTAAAGTTGTAATAGACTTTGGAAGCACTGATAACATGGTGTCCATTGAAATGGTTGATAAACTCAAGTTGGAAAAGATACCTCATGAAACACCTTATAAAGTGTATTGGGTGAATGAAAGTCAATCTGTTTTGGTGAGTGAGAAAGCTTGGGTTGAGTTTAATATTGGTGGATATAAGGACAAAATTATTTGTGATGTGTTTCCTATGGATGTGTGCCACTTGCTGGTAGGAAGACCATGGCAGTTTGATAGACATGTAATAAATGATGGTAGGAACAATACCTATGAGATTGAGAAAGATGGAATCACTTTTACATTGACTCCATTGGTAGAAAATGTTAAGGAAAAAGGTAAGGAAACCAAGGTGATCTTGTTAGGTAAGAAAGAGTTTCTAAAGCTTGAGGAAGGAAAACATGAGGAGATTGCAGCCACTTCAAGGCTTGAAGGTACCGAGATAATAGAGGTGAAGATTGATTTGATTTTGAGGGAAAATGAGATTGAGAAGGTCAAGGATGAATTGGTTTTGGAAGTTCAAGGTTGGCTTAAAAATCATCTTGCCCTAGTGGTAAGTGAAGTGTTCCACTCATTAATTTCCCAAGAGGTTGATGGTCATTCAAAGGTTGGTAGATGTGAGGTTTGTAAACTTGATAAAATAGAGATGCTAGGGGCAGAGAATCTGAGGGAAGAGATGAAAGGAAAGGGTGGAGTGATTCAAGGTGAATGGTAAGGAAATATGGGTGAGTTCAAGTATGAATCTAAGGTAAAGAGGAAGATAGTTCATGGAAGAGAAGACATAGGTATGTTTGCAGGTGTTCAAGTCAGTTCAACATTAGGTGTAGATGAGGGAAAGGTTAGACAACATCCATCAAGTCAACTTACAAAGTTGGAGCAATGTCTAGGTGGAAAAAATTTCAATAGTGCAAAGAACAATGCAAATCTTCAATACTTGGTTCAATGGAAAGGATTAATAGATGAAGGGACATTTTTAGATCAAAGCAATGATGTGGTCAAGCATACTTTTGTGTTGCAACATGGCACATCCTTGATTTCTTTGTTCCGGTGTATGGCGCGTGGACATACGTCATTTTTGTCAATGTTTGAGTTATGTTGGTTGTAATAAGCAGTCATAATAGACCATTTTCTAATGTAACAAGTCTATTAAATGCCTCTCGAACATTGTTAAAGTATTTTGGTCATAGGTGGAAGTTGAAGAGGCACACATTCAAAAATTAGGTTAGAATAATTTTTTTTTGGTTGGAAAAGTTTAAATTGGCCTAAAAACATTTGAAGCAATCTTCTGGATGTAATTTTGGTGATCAAGCAACATTAAAAATTGTTTTCATGTGAGATTTCTATGTTTTCTGCTACTCCAGAGATCTGTACAGCTCTGTACGCTCTCCACTTGATATGAATTGAATTGGAATTGGTAGAGTAATGAATCTTCTTTGATTTGGCTATGGTTGGGTATATTTTCATTGAGTTTTGGGGTAGTTTGAAGTGTTTTTATGGAAACGGGTTGAAAATCCTATTTGGAGGGTTTGAGAATGCTTAAAATATGTTGGTGACCCATTCCACTAGTAGAATTTCTTGAAAATTGGTGGAATGGGTACATTTAGGTAGGGATTCATGTTGATATAGGTTTTAGGAGTAGGGAAGAGGGTTTGGTGACTTTTTTTTATTGCCCTAGTTGAAAGTTCATGGGTTTTAGGCTTAAATTGATGGCTAAGAGTGGGATTTTGATTGAAATCCATTGATAAAAGAGGGAAGTTGGTTTCAGAAGCATGTTTAGACCCAAAGTGATGTGTTTGGGGAGTTTGTGAAGTGGTTTGAGGCCTGGAGTATAGAGATTTAATAAACCCTCTTGCATACAAGCCTAAATAAGCCTAAGTTGGGGTTTTGGAGTTTGGTGAGTTCGTGGGTATCCCAGTTGTCAAAAATCATTGATTTAGACCATTTGTAACCTAGTTGAGGCTTTGCAATAAAAAATTGATTTTGGGAGAAGGTTTACCTTGTAGTTGTTTTGTAAAAGTGGTCTAATTTGGCATTGGAGTAGTGTAGCAGTAGAATTTAGGGTGGTTTGTTTCAAAGTAATCATACCTACAAGTTTGATATGCTGTGAAACTCAAAAAAAGGTATTTGGAACGACAATTATTTTGTGGGTTTGAGGTTTGGTCTACAAATTGTGGTAGGAAAAGCTTGTTTGGAATGTTACAAGGGAATATGAGTGAATGGTGAGTTAGAGACCAAGTTGAGATTTTGAAGATTGAAGGATTGTTCAAATTAGTTTTAATTGTGATAGTTTGAAAAAATCCCCCTGCTCTGCATCGGTTTGCATGAAACAAGGAGAGAACACACACCACACCTTTTCCCTATAGTAGCAAGGGGTTCATTTTTAATCCAAATTGAAAGATGTAGGTGATTATACAAAGTGTTAAGGAATGTTTTTGTTTCTCAAGATCGTCGAGTGGTGCAAGAGAATTGCATACACATTCAATAACAAGTATGTAAATCAAAACACAACACTCATTAATTTTAACCCCTAAAGCTAAGATAAATTCATTTTATGCACCAAATGAAAAGTTAAGTTGCTTTGTCCAATTTCAAACCCAAAGTAAAATGATGAAATGAGGGTTCAATTTTAGTTCCGTCTTTTTAAACCCAAATGAAAATTAATGTAGTCCTAAAGCATAAAATGAAAATCATAATATATGAGTTATAATTTCCCCAAAAGCGTTAAAAACTTGTTACAATTATAAGATTCAAAGATGAGAATGCTTCTTCACTTCAAATTTTATCATCGAACCTACAAAAATCGGTTAGTCTAAAAACCAAAACAACGTTAGAGGCATGCTAGTAATCTGATGAAGTGAACAAATTAAAACACATGCTGAAAAATGATCGTTAAATTTCTTACTAGATTTGGTCATCGCTATTCATGATAGCGTCGCTCTTGTGAGCTTGGGCATCGCTCTGCAAAGAAAATAGTGACAATGATAGCATCGCCATTTGAAGAGCATCACCATTTATAAATCTTTGATACCTCTAAAAAGTACTAGCATCGTAGTTTGTTTAATCAACATCAGGATATTAAATAGGTGTTGTTTCAGATGACAATAGCATCATAATATGGCAACACCCAACAAAAGGCATTGTTGAAATTCTTTTGGGCATTGTTGTATCCTGCAAAAGTTAGAAAAACAAAATTTGAGATAGAAATTGATTAAATTTGATCTATTTTTCCCTCCTTCTAGGGCTAGAATATGACTAATGGATTAGTATGGGCTGATTACACTTGATCCATGAAGAATCAAAGTATAATGAAGCCACTAGCGTCAATCTCAATAGGATCAATCAAATGAAAATTATTAAACCAAGAATCTATCAAAACTAACATGCTAAAATACAAAATCTTTTAAATGCCTACTCTAATCCATCTAAAACTTAATCCCATTATGGGAGTGGTATCACGTTGATGTGAAACTACGACCCTTTCCCAATCTTGTGGATAAATGAGCTTTGTTTCAACTAGTTCTATTGAAGAAAACTAGTGAAACCATTGTGAGATGTGTATGAAAACATGATTTTAGTCTAAATGAGCATGATGCAAGCTATTTTAACATGATTTTATGCTAAAAATGATGTAGTTATGCAAAATCTAAGCTAGTCTAGATGGAATTTAAACTAAAAGATTCAAAACCTAATTAATAAACAAGCTAAATGGATGCATTATGTGATCATGGAAGCCATTAATGGAAGCTTAAAGCTAACTGAATACAATTAAAATGAACAAAAGATGTTAAATGTGAGTGTGAGTATGAGTGATTTCAACAGCATAAGTTTTCTTTTGAAAGATGGGTCCCTATTCAATAGAGGCAAGCTCTATTTATAGAATAGGTAAAAAGAGATCAATGGATGAGATTAAAGAGATCAATCAATGGTCAAGGATTAAAGAAAGAAGAGGCATGGATCATGGGTTCTCATCAATGGGTGAGAATGCAAGATGAGATTTAATCCTGGGTTCACATTCCCTCAAACAAACACACTTTCAACTTGTCCAAGAGGTCATAAGTTAACTTGCACAAGAGGTCACAAGTTAACTTGCTCAAGAAGCTAAGTAAGTTTTTTGAGAAAAATAAATATTCCCCTTTTTCAAATGAGTGAGGAGAGAGAGTATTCTTTGGAATATTCTCATGGGTGAAGGAAACAAATATTTAGTTAATTAAAACTAAATTAAATTGTGCAAAAGGGAAGGAATATTCCATGGGAATATTTCTTCTAGAGGAATGTGCAAAGGAGAAATATTCCCTTGCAAGTGGGGGGAATTAGATTTAATTGATAATTAAACAATATTAATTATGCAATTAGGGGATTTATAAGAATTAGATGATATCCATTAAATAAAATGATTTAATGAATGAGGGAAAGGTGGAATGATATTTAATTAAATAACTTAAGGTTATTTAATTAAATGAGAAGATTTAGGGATTTAAATCAAATAGTTTGATTTATTTAATTTAATGAGACAAAATGTTAGGATGAATAGGGGGTGAATTAACCCGATTTGATGAATTAGGTTAATCGGTGAAAATGATGCCATTAATTAACTAGCTAGGCTAATTTAATTAATTAAGCAAAAAGAGGATGGGTTTTAAGAGGAAATGATGTTAGTATATCCAATTCAAGTGTATGATATGATTTGGGACATTTTTGAGTCTCTATAGTTGCATTTGGAGTTTGGTATGTATTGATCGGTTATAGGTGGTCATGGATACTTGGAGACATGGGTGAGGCTGGATTTTTGTTGGGGTTAGAGACATTTGCTTGTGATGGTTACTCTTTGGAGGTTTCAGTAGGAAGACTGAGGAGCTTTCACCTGGGTATGGACATGAGTTCATGATGGACCGATAGAGGAGATTATTATTGGAGTGAGTCATGATGACATGGTTATCTTGGAGGAGAATTCTCATTCCCCACTCTTGGTCTACTTGGTGGTTTATCATTTGAGAGGTATTTTCTCATTATTTCTTTCAGATGTGTTATGTTTTGTGCTTTTATTTCTCATGGAAATGAGTTGATTCATGGTGATTGATTTTGGAGACTCATTTGAGGATTGTTTAGCATGAGTTTATGATGCTTTGTCTTTCATAGATATGGATCTTGATCTATGTATAGTTAGTGTTGATGATGATGTCACTTGCAACAACAGTGTAGATAAAGTCCTCACAGGAAAACCACGAAGAACCTATCTTTCTTTCAAGACTTAACTAGGGCAACCTAAGGGGTGATTTGTGTAATAGGAAAAGGTTGACTTAGCTTAATCCTGAGTCTCTGATAGTCAGGTCTTGACCATACTAGGTTCACTTCAGGGTATGATGTGATATTGCTGTTAATCTCAAAGGGAATATGATTGATCAAAATTATAAACATTCAGTATCGAGTTTCAAGTTCAATCATAAAATGATATCATGAAATAAAAATATTTGCAATAATATTTCACGAACATCAACAATTTTGCTATCACTTAAGTCAATTTAGCTTTAAGAATTCAACAATTTTATAGGAAATGAATTTCAATAAATTTCCATTCATTCATCTTTTTTTTTGAAACATTTTCAAGAATTTAAACATCTAATCTAAAATAAACCATAAAAATACTAAAAATTAAAATTTCTTTTGGTTATTCTCCGCGCATGGTCCAAGAGCTAATCAAAGCAAAGCAAACCTCTTTATACTTCACAAGATTGCCTCACAACTACATATAAATGGTGTGAGATTTTAAAGAAGGGGGTTTTAGTTTTGGCACTGAGTAGGTTCTACATGCACCCTTAAACGATGCAACACACAGTCTTGTTCGGCTGAACTAACAAAAATAGCTACAAAAATATTGAGATAGGTAGCTATCAAATTGGCTTCGATATTGATTAAATTCTATGTGCATACAAGTTTTTAGTCTGGAATTATTTAGAAAATAGGAAAATAGAACAAAACTTAAAGAATTTTTGGCTCTTCCGACATCCACAAATTCTTAACATAACTTAAAAAAAGTATCCCCTGGCCTTTTATAGAAGTAAGACACAGGTAGGATAAGACAAATACACGAGAGGAAATCCAAGGGATGAGTCACATCAAGGCACATGGAATGTGGTGATTGGTAAGAGAATTTCAAATGAAGTCAACGAAAGTAAACCTTCATCCGCACATTGAAGTCCTTTAGGGTTTTTTATCTTATTATTTTTTCAAGGAAAATATCTTGAATTAAGATAGTGTGTAGGAGTTTTCCCATATATTCAGAATGATTAGGTCATCATCCTGTTCCTATACTTTTGTTCTACCTCAAGCTTTCTACTCTTGGGAATGAGCTTCCTGACAAGTTGGTGCTTTCTATCACCAAATGCATGAAATGTTGGGATCCCAATTATTCTGACGAATTCAAAGACCTTTGCATCGCTTCCTAGAACATATAGCCCGATCTAGATATGATTCTATCTGTGATTCAAATTTTCATGACTATACATACCCAAAATTTGCATCACAATCTACTTCTCCCACAATCACAAATTCCTCTCATTAAATCCCTTTTTTAAATAAAAAAACATTTTAAAACAAATCCCATGTAAATGAAACCATCATTAAATTTGTTATCATATAAATTCATCATAAATAACATGATTTCTGAAAGAGCACAAATTCCTGTGTAATTATCCTTTATATGCTAGATTACCAGACTTCTTGGATAACCTTGAGATTTTAAAACTTTACTTTGCATCATTACCTGATATTCAACTTTACCCATGAATTTACCCAAACTTCAGTTTTTCTAGAACTTCCATTTTTACCAGATGTCAACTATTGGACTGAAACACTTTGCTCAACATTTACATTACCTTTTTCCTTTTTTACATTCCTAGTTCTCGGTATCCGGTACCCGGAACACTACATTATGAAGTGTTGAATAGTATAGATAACTAAGATGGGGGGTTTATTAGTTATCCCAAAACAATTTTCTTAACTTTAATTAATCCAAAGCAAACAAGATCAATTAGAAAATCAACTAATAGAAATGAGCATGAAAGCAAAAATACACACCATGCACAATGAACACCAAAATTTATGTGGAAACCCAAGAAGGGGAAAACCACAGAGAATGATAATTCTCAATTATAAAGCATCGGTAAGGTGACACCAGTTAAGGTGATTTTTACAAGGGCTCACTACCAAGTTGCTCACTTCAGGGTGGCTCACTACCAGTGGGCTCACTACCCAAAAACAAGATAACATATTACAAATTAGTCTCACTGAAAAAAGTGAACTGATGAAATTGCATCTGCATATGCATGAGTTCAGTTCCAGTTAAGAGCATAATATCTATCTGCAACAGATCTGATAAAAAAAATTTGCACAACTTCTTCGCACAAACTTTTTAAAATAGATTACTTCTTCCTTCACACCATTTATCTACTCACACACATCATTCTTCACTCTTCGCAATTCATCGGACAAAAAAAAAATTACTTATACCATTTTATGTTGTCTCAATCTCCAAGGTCGGCTAGACATAATGTCTTCATAGTCTTCCAAGTCAGCCGAATATAATTTGAATTAGATCACCACAAACATGTTGACATGAAGAACAACCTTGAGATATTCAATAAGACCTTGCATGCTAGCACCAAATCCAAAAGATAGGTCATGCACAAATATTTTCTTATCATGTTACCAAGGGACCAAAGATAGGTCATACATAAGATAGGTTCATTACATAACATAATTATTAGAAGATATCAAAATTTGGATCACATGAAATAAATTCCAGAGCCAATGAGAATGCCACAACCAAGACCAAATCTTGATTATCATTAATTTCAGTGACAATCGGAGAACCACAATTTGATATACAAAAACTTGCAACATGCTACATGAAGTTTCAAATAGCAAGGTTACCCGGAGAAGCTTTGAGCACAACAACCATGATCAAAAGATTAGTCTTCATTATACTACAACTAAATTAAACATGTCAAAAAATAAGTAATTCCATATTCGGATGAAGGATAATATCCATACTACATACCACCATAGCACTCGATGGGATAGATTAAGTCTGTACATCATCTGAAGCATAACCTTCTAGATCCATGGTTTTGATATTAATGACACAATGATAAATTATCTTCAACAACTTCTCAACAATCTCTCCCTTTGGCATTGATGGCAAAACAACAAAAACTCAAAAACACAAAACTGCAAACTTCCCCTTTGATGAGTAATTCAATTCTTTTTGTTTTTGTTTTTCTTCACTTGTTCCCTTTTGCCATAAAAGGCAAGTAACAAAAAATTTTGAACATTTAGGGGAACTCAAATAAAATGAAACTTTTCATATTTAAATTCTTTGTACCTTTCTCTCACAATTGGAAGAATTTTTTTCCAAGCTAGCATTGCAAGAACCATTCTTGCACTCATACTATCCAACATAGTGAAAAACATGAATGAGGATGACCAGTCCCAAGACAAGTACTATTGTTCACAATCTTCTACTTCATAGAGTATCCCAAAGAGATGATCCAACCGAACCTCAACAATTTCCTTTAC
>VDFB02204673.1:0-10538 GCA_007258455.2 Sequoia sempervirens | reverse complement strand
TGTGTGTGTGTGTGTATATATATGTATGTGTGTGTGCATATATATATATATGTATATGTATGTATAGATATGTGTATATTTATGTATGTATATGTATATGCATATATAACGTCCAAAGGATTGACTATTTTGTTGCATTGCAACCATAGACTGTAAATGTAAGCCACAAATGAGACAATATAGCCTAAGGTGGACATCAATGGAATGAATTGCATAACATTAACTATTTTATTTCATTGCAACCATTACCATAGAATGTTGAAAATCATAGTTATAGACCTATGCAAAACCTTTTGTGCAAAAGGGTGGTCCATATACATCTTATGTGTATACATATTTATGTATATGTAGATTTTTATGTATATATGTATATATATGTGTGTGTGTGTATGTATATATATGTATATATATATATATATGTATATGTATATATATATGTATATATATGTACATACATATATGTATATATGTGTATATGTATAGTATGTATGGGTATGTGTAGGATCATCATGGAGAAAAAAGGCCCTTAAGTGGCTAAAAATTCAGAAAAAATAGAGTTAGACAACTTGACGCAAAAATTTGAATAAGTTATCTATATTATTTCAAAAATATGTAAGGAGAATCTATAGAAAATTGAATGTAGTTTCTAAACTACTAGGTTTATTTTTTTTAAAAAAATCAATTTTATGTAAATTTGAAATTTCAATGCAGTAGTACTTAAATTTCAGGGAAAAAATAAGAAGTAGGTGTCTGTCTGACAATCCTAACCACAACAAAATGATAATATTTTTTATAATATTTTAGATATAAGTAGAGGACTCATGTACCAATGTGATGCATATTTTTTTTGTAATTTTTTTCCAAGTAAATAATTAATTATGAATTTTTTATTACAACTTTTAAAAAATATAAAAATTTGTATGTCTGACCACCTTAACTTGGTCAAAACTTCATGAAATTAAAATTTTCATTTTTTAATCCTATAGTATGTGAAGCATAAAATCTGATGCATGTTTTGAATTCAAAAAATGTGATAACATTTGAAAGCTATAGATGTTTTTCAATCAGCCTATCAATCAGGACTTTACTTGTAATTTAAATAAAAAATAAATAATTATTATTTATTAAATTCAAAGTAAAGCATAATTTATATTGGTGGAAAGTTGAGAATCTCCTTTAAAAACCCTTTTCGATTCATCAATTTTGGGTAAAAAAATAGTTGTCAGCCACATACCCTACAAATACCCATCATATCACCACTTTTTGGCCCATCATGATCTTGCACATATCCGTATATATATGTATATGTATATGTATGTATGTGTACAACATGTATTGTATGCACAGACATATATGTATATATATGGGTGATCCCACAATAATGGGTTACAGTTTTTGGCCAAACTTGACATTAAAATCAAGATTTTTCACTAGATATTCACTTTCTTACACCTATAGCAACTAAACCATTAAGAATTTGAAGATGAATCAAACTAGTTATTTGTTATATATTTTGTGTAGATTTTAATTACATTTTTAAAAATAAAAATAAAAAATAATTATGAATAATTTTATGTAATTTTTAATAACTTATTTTTTCTAGTAATCAACATTTTTAAAAAGTGATGTTTACTTAGGATTGCATAATTTTTTTTATAGAAAGGATACAACTCTAATTTTTAAAATACAAAATTTTCACACCAATATCTAGGGCATGGATATTTTTTCATAATTTTTTGTTGCATAATTTTTTTTAATTAATTTTCCAAGTCAGAGTAATTATAATTTGGACAAAGGTGTACTTCGTCATGCATAACTTTTTTTGTATTCATTTGAATTAACTTATTCTTTTTTTGTTTGAATAAGGAGATCAATACCTAGTTGGCATGTATTTTTTAGAGTTTTTTTTCTCTATTTTTCTATTTTTTTGTAAGTGTGAAACAAAGAACTTGTTGTTCATTAAAAATCCTACATTCACAAGAAATAAAAAATAAATATAATAATCAAACTAAACATATTTAAATTTATACTTTTTGGGAAGATTATAATAAGGGATACATACTTACAAAACATAAATTTTAAATGAATTCATTTGATCACCCAAAAGGTAAATCAAATGTGGTTTTTTATCAGCATTTTGATAGGTGTAGAGGAGACTCAATTATAGGTATGGTTTAAATCTAACAAGGTTCTATCCAAGGGAGTTTGATCTAAGGGGGTTTATCAATCCCTCTTTAATTAAAAACATTTAAATGGAACCTTTAAAGTATTAAATCATTGTATTTTCTAAAAATATGTGATTTAAGGAAAAAATTAGGATGTCCCAAAAAGTGTAACCCATTATTGTGGCAGCACCCATATGTATATGTATAGTATGTATAGTATGTACATACACATGTAGATATATACATATATTTATATATATATGGCTATTTGTGTCAACTTTGCTTGGAATTTTGGTTAGCCTCCTCATGTTTCAAACTTCCTGCAGTCTAGGAAAGGGTGGCGGATGGGTTATAGCTTTGGCCAAAATTTTCATCATCCTCCTAGATTTTTTACCTTCTAATGGCCGTGAAAATGTGGTGGAGGTGGTTCTTGGCTACTTTGGGGATAGGGTTACATTTTTCAGGCCGTGTGGATAGAGAAGGCTATAGAAATTAAGTGCTAGTTTGCATCAACATTAATTGTTGTATTCTTTGCGTGTACTGGGGATGGTTGTAACAACAACTATTGTTAAACGCCTCAGGAAACAAAATGAGTGTCTGGGAAATTTTCAATAAGGAATTATTTGGTGTCGTTTTGTTGCTATACCTGATATGGGAGTCATGAGGGATGAGGGTAGGATTTTGTGAGGTGCAAGCTGTATTAGGCTTTGTGTAGCTTCTTCGAAGGTGGGTGGAGGTTATTTTGTGTTTTTTGCATGGGTGGATGGTTGGAAATGCAAAAGAAAAGTGTCGCCTATGATAATATTTTTCCCATTTTTGTGTAGGGAAGTTGGCAAGAAGAGGTATATTTGAAGCAAGTGGGAAGAGGTGCTACAAGATTTTTTTTTTTGCATGGATTTTTAACTTTGAAACCAATATTATTTGATTTATGGTTTTTGTTTAGTCATTATGGTTGTAACCCAATGAAACAGTCATTGTTATATAGTCTATGTTGAGTGTTGTCCTCTATATTCTTAGTTGTTGGTTTTATTGTGTATACTTTGGTTTGAATCCTTGCAATCCTTTTTGTTTTTTGAGCTTTGTTCCAAGCAAGGAAAAGGTGGCAAATGGCCTTCCCTTTAAAAAAATCTAGGCCAGAATTCCCACCATCCCCCCTTCTTTTAATCCTTATGGTGGTTGCGGGAAGGGTGCCAGACACAGTTGTTGGTTGCCTTGGAGATATGTCGTGTGTTCCCCTATGTATTGATAGAGAAGGTTACTAATATGGTTTATGTTGTTTTCCATAGGGCATTGTCATTGTCCCTTGTCTAGTGTTGGCTACGTTGTTTCATTTTCATTTCTGCAATCCTAGAAAAAGTATTTGGATTGTCCCTTCAATAGGTTCAAAAAGGTGTTGAACACATGTATGTGGTAGTGAATGTTATTTGGTATGTTCAATACAAATCCTATTGTTATATGAATTCCTTTTCAAGAATGAAAGAATTAACAAATTTCTTTCAAACTAAATAACTATCTTCTCAAAAACAATAAATTTGAATGCTTTGTCTCCCTTGTCAAATAATATCTTTTTTAATATATAATTCTTATTAAAATAAGTTGCAGCGATGCTTCATATGTTGCTTGATTAGGATAACAAGGTGTTGAGAGGGAAAAATTTTCCCATCAAATCTTTGAATAAACACCTTAAGGGTCAATCAAGAGGACACGCATATAGGTAGATATATAAATATCTATATGTACATATGTAAATATTTATTTATGTAGAAACTGCTATATCTAAATAGATGTGTATACCATATTTCTTTCTCGATATGCAACTGGCTTGATCATAATTATAAAGAGAACAAACATCCAGACTAAATTTTTCCTCATTTGCTTGAACAAGAAGGCTAGGAATTCAAACCTTTTGTTGGCTATAATATATTGTGTAGCGCGAAGCAAGGAATTATTATAGGCAACAAAAGCTTTGAATTTGTAGCCTCCTCAACCAGTCAACTGAGGAAAAATGTTGTGTGGATGTTTGGTCTCTTGAATGTTGGCTGGTTTCGAGATTAGTTGTTGTATGGTTTGTGTGTGCTTGCAATACTTGTGATCATATTTGTTGTTTATCCAACTATATATAAAGTGTGAGATGAAAGATTGGTCTTACTTTATAATATACTTAATGTATGTGCTAATGTGCATATAAATGAAACCATAAACGAAACAATATTGCTAATAGTCAACCGCATACCAGAACCCACATAATAGAATAAATATTGATATCAAGATTCACCAAAAAATTACCAAATTCACTATTTTGGAACTATTCACAGAAAATGGAAGCCATAAATGAAACAATATAGCCAACACTTGCCCACCTGCCAAAACCCATGAAACTATATAGGCTTTTGAACAACAATTGACACAATGAAACAATATTGGTTTCAAGAGCCAGCCAAATGAAAAAACGCACATAAACATGTGAATTCAACACAAGGAATGTAGAAAACAAAAAAGATGTTGTTGGCTAACCCAAATTGTTTCAATTTTCGATTAGGTTTTGTTGAGGAAAAAATAGTATGTCTTCACATGGCCTTCACACACCAATTTTTTGGGTATGAGATTTTGCTTACTCCTTCAACTTTGTAGCCATGTCTACAAGGGAATTACATTGCTAACACTATTTAGGCTTTACATATATACATATACACATATATGCATATATATAGATATATATGTGTGTGTGTGTGTATACAGAGACACAAATCTACATATATACACACGTATAGTTTGTTGAGAAATGAGTATACTTCTACTTTCTTTCCTCATTGAATCTTTGTTGGTTCCTCTCAATATATATATGTGTGTGTGTATGTATGTATGCCAACCATTACCATTACACACACTTGCACCTTCATATAGGCTTTCCCTCCACGGTTATAGCTACTATATATATCTACAATGAGGGTAATCTTCTATGAGGGTGCAACTTGGATTAAGCTTTGTGTAGCTTTTGCGAGGGTGGGTGGAGGTTACTAAATACATCAAATGTAATAAAGAAAGAGTATTTCCTTCCACCAATGGTGGCTACACAAAACCCATAAACCAAGCAATTTATAGTAAGCTACATAGCAACAATCAACAATCCCCTTTCGGAAATAACATAAACTATTTTAGAAATACTCCACGAATAGTTTTTCCAATATGCACCTCTTCCAACTTCCTTCAATTATACCTCTTCCCACTTGGTTTCTCTTCCCTCTGTCCTTTCTCCATGGCCTACTAAAAATGAACATAGAACTATCACAACCCACCACGGTTGTTGAAATTTTGTGATGGTTGTTGGAGGTTATCTTGTGTTCTTTGAATACGTTGATGGTTGCAAAAGGTGTGGGTTGTGATAATTCTTATATATCTATCTATATATATGTGTGTATATATATATGTATATATATATATATATATGTGTGTATATATATGTATATATATATGTATGTGTGTGTGTGCATATATATATATATATGTATATATATATATATGTATATATATATATATGTATGTATATATATATATATATATGTATGTATATATATATATATATATATATGCACACACACACATACATCTCTGAGGACTTTAAATATAGATGGTACTTGCACCATAAACACTACACAGAAACCATACAATGATTAATGTTGATGCCATTTCACTAGCCTCCTCTATTGCCACACCAAATGCTTTGTAAATTTTTAAAAGAAAAAAAAAATAACACCTACTACATGGTGTCGGAGACCTAGAACCATGAAGGCCAATGAAAATTCCAACCAATGTTTCCCATAGCCCAATGCTAATTGTTGTTGTCTAGATTTGGCTATATACTTTCATTTACAATGCATAATAAAATAGTTGATATTATAGAGTTAATGTTGTTTTCCAAAAGGCATTCTTTTCGATAGGGTGGTGCTCAAGAGGCTATACTATTTTAATTTTTGATAGGGTGCTAGTGAACACATTTATGTAAGTATATCTATATCTATATATACATATATATATACATACATATATATGCAATTTTCATCACACAAAGGACAAAAAAATTGTGGTTGGAAAACCAATGGATAGAAATAACCTAGGCTAGCGAGCAACATACTGTAAAAGGAAACTGGATTATGTTAAGAATATTATTCCATTGCAAACATAGCCAAAAAATGGAGGTCATAGAAAGAAGCTGACAAAAAAATTGACATTCATAGACCCATGCAAACCACTACCTTGTTATCCCAAAAAAGGGTTGGAAAAAATTATCACAAGTGACACTTTCAATTTGCTTTTGCAAACATCGTTTCCTACAAACAAAAAAAATAGCCTCTAACCATCTATACAAAAGTTCCTATTAAGTTTTCCTTATGACACTTAGTATATAGTCCATCACTTTGACAATTTCTTTTCTGAGGTTGAAGAAATAACAACTAGGAATGTGTATTTAATGCATGCTTGCCCCATTGTTGATAGATATCTTGAAGAACAAGCTAAACCTAGAGAATGACACCCAACAATGTGTTACTGAAAATTGAAACAATATAGCTTTTCTCTTAGCAGGACCCTCTGAGAAAAAAATCAATATAGCTATAGGGCAATGTTGTTTCAAACATTGTGCAAGCATTTGTTATCTTTGTGACTGCTTGAAAAGGTAGCTATTGCTTATACCTATTGTCACTACATGGAAACCATACAACAATTAATGTTGATGCCATTTCACTGGCCTTCTCTATTGATGCAACAAATGCTTTTAATATGAAAATCAAAACAGAATCCACCAACTTCCTTTTCTGGACACACTAAATGGAGGCTAGAAATGACACAATATAGCCTTGTCCAAACAACAATAGTGAGCAATTCCTTGTGCAAAACAATATCAATTGCATAAAATTTACTATTTTATTCAATTGCAGCCATTGCCACAAAAATATTTCTTGCAACAGCGACCCATATGGAACACCCTCAAAATAAAAAAAACTTGTAGCAACAAAGTTAATCAAAGCTTTCGCCACAAAACATGAATGATTAATGAATCAATATTGTATATATATATATATATATACACACACACACATATATATATGTATGTATATATATTTATGTATATATATATATATATATATGTATGTATGTCTATATATATATATATATATATATATCTAATAGTGAAGAATGTGTTCTAGATAGCAATATAAAATATATAATATTAAGTATTTGATTATGCATTACAAAGAGTGGAACATAGCCAAAGATAGCGAACAACAATTAGATTGTGTTGTGGAGAACAATATAGACTATTTTGATATATTGCAACCATTTACACAGAACAAAAGCCATAAATGAGACAATATTAAATTTTGTTGTGTGTAGATTTGTATGTATGTCAAAGTAGATGTGAGCAATGTACATACATACTCTTCCCAATGTTTATTGTTTTCTCAAAATAGTTATTTATTTGAATCTTGGCATGGCATACTTCAAATGTTATACTTCATATTAATTGTTTTATACAACATTGAATCCTTTTTCCTAATTATTTCTTTTCCTTCGCACTCTTGGTGTTTCTAGGGAAAAAAGGAGGGATTTTAAAATTGAAACAGTGAACTTGGAATAACAAATTGTATGTTAAGTATTATTTCAATCATTGAAGCCCTTGTTATTATTAATTCTTTCCTATCATATTGTTAATGCCTGTGTAAAAAAATTGAGTTCCCATGTTGTGTTTTGAAGTCATAGACCTTCTAGCTAGTTGTCGGTGTTGCAACTCTTCGATTCTAAAAGAGCAGATGCAAAAATGTCAGTGGCCTCTAGCTCTTCTGAGGCTGGCAAAAAATCCTCAAGCAACAGTCCTATAAGTGTGTTTATTGTTTAATTTATTGTTGCTGCCAATTATCTTGATAGTTTCTCAAGTGCACCAAACAAACCAAGAATATACTTCATTTGAATTAACAATTACTATGATATATGTTCTAATTTATTTATATTTGAACTATCTATCTTGTTTCCCCTTCAATTTATTGGGCATGTGTAGGATCTTGATGGGCCAAAAAGTGGTGATATGATGGGTATGTGTAGAGTATGTGGCTAACGACTTTTTTTTTACCCAAAATTAATGAAATGAAAAGGTTTTTAAAGGAGATTCTCAACTTTCCATCAATATAAATTATTCTTTACTTTGAATTTAATAAATTATTATTATTCATTTTCTATTTGAATTATGACTAAAGTCCTGATTGATAGGCTGATTGAAAAACATCTATAGCTTTCAAACAGTGTCACATTTTTTGAATCTAAAACATGCGCCACATTATATGCTTCACATACTATATGATTAAAAAAAGAAAAATTAAATTTCATGATGTTTTGATCAAGTAAAGGTGGTCAGACATACGAGTTTTTATATTTTTTAAAAGTTGTAAAAAAAAATTCATATTATATTACTTGGAAAAAAACTACAAAACAATATGCATCACATTGGGACACGAGTCCTCTACTTTATATCTAAAATGTTATAATTTAAAAATATGATCATTTTATTGTGGTTAGGGTGGTCAGACAGACACCTACTTCTTATTTTTTCCCTGAAATTTAAGTACTACTACATTGAAATTTCAAATTTTCACCAAATAGATTTCTTTTAAAAATAAACCTAGTATTTTAGAAACTACATTCAATTTTCTACATATTCTATTCTTACATATTTTTGAAATAATATAGATAACTTATTCAATTTTTTACTTCAAGTTGCCTAACTCTGATTTTTCTGAATTTTTCACCACTTTAGGGCCTGCTTTTTCCATTATGATCCTGCACATACCCTATTGGCCATTTTGGAGTAACTTATATGTTAGAGGGGAAAATTTCTTTGTTTCCAAATGTGTCAATATTACTATTTTCTTTTATAGTTGAGTCATAGTTATAAATATCTCATTGTTGCCACTATGCTGAGTTTAATTGCCTTATAGGCTACAAATGTGAATCCAGCCTTAACAAGAGATGCGCTACAATTTATAGATGTTGGAGATGTTGTCCCATCTCCAGTCCTCCAACTAATGTCTTACCAAAAAATAGGAGGTGATCAAAGCCTAATCGATTGGTACAAAGTTGTCCTATCTGGTGGAACCCACATGTAGATGGGAACTTTTCCTACAAAATACAATGACCTTTTGTTTATAGGAAAATTGAAAATAGGTTTGATTGTGTGCTTGAAAAACTATTTGTCTAGAAAGCTGCAAGAATCGAGGTTTGATATAGTTCTTCCTTGCTTGTACTTGTATTTTCCTACTTCCTTGTTTGTGGGGGATTCCTTTTAAAGTATTTAATGTTCATTTCATTCCAAGGCAATTGTCATACTATCCCTAGATGTGAAGATGAAAGATTTTCAGCTAATTGGAAAACCTAAATATTTGTTTAGAGATCAAGAAGAGAAAAAAGTTGGTTGCGAGTAACCCTCCCCATCCAAACAAGCCTCCACCTTTGGAATTAATACATCCCCAAGGAAGCAAGATGCTCTTGCAAAAATTAGCCCTGTTAAAGGGTTGAATGTTTACCAAACCAAATGGATGATAAAAGGACATGTAACAACAAAGAGGGATATGCACCACTATAGCAGGAAAGGGAATGAGGGGCAGGTATTCAACTTTGATATCATTGATGATGAGGGCACATAAATAAATATTACACACTTTAATGACATTGCAAATGTGCATTATGATAGGATTGAGGTGGGACGTACTTATTATGTGTCAAA
Organism: Sequoia sempervirens; assembly: GCA_007258455.2. Lineage (NCBI taxonomy): Eukaryota > Viridiplantae > Streptophyta > Pinopsida > Cupressales > Cupressaceae > Sequoia > Sequoia sempervirens. Next base: position 602 of record VDFB02204673.1, on the reverse strand, counting down.
GGGATTGGTGAGACAAGTAGATATAAAATTTAATAAGTTTAACAACTAGATGGAAATCATTCTAGATCAAAGTTCAATGTTAAAGTGTTGTGATCATGAGGCCTTTGTGCCAAAGAAAGTATTTAAGTTCACCCCATTAAATTGCAATTGCAAATTGCACTAATAATAGTTTAATTGATGTTATTGGCACTGTGGTGCATGTGGCAATGGTCTCGACTATACAAAGAAAGGATCAGTGCCAAAAAATTGGGAGGACTATTAAACTTAATGATTTTTCATCCTTTTCAATTGATGTTAATTTGTGGGGCTCAAACTAGGAAGCAAAGGGTCATGATTTGGAGAGGTTGTACACCCTTGGTTCAGCTCTCATCCTTGTTAAAAATGCACATGTTGGGTACTTCAATGGAGTTATTTTGAACACAGCCATAGGACTTAAAGAGGTTGTTGTGCCCTTAGCACACCGCCCCGTTCAGAATGGGGACCCTCTTTTCTTTTGCCCCGTCGGGTCATTTGGGGTTGCCTCGTTTTGCGTGCCCCTCTTTTTTTTGATGTTCCGCATGATCGATGTTGCTCCAAGGTTTCATCATAAATTGATCATGCCT
>VDFB02204672.1:0-22760 GCA_007258455.2 Sequoia sempervirens | reverse complement strand
TTTCTATTCCAGTCTCAAGCTTATCCATTCTTTGAAAAAGAAAAGAAATCAAGTTGTAATAGTTGGCACTTTCCCTGTTTTTATGCTTTCATAGGTTGTTAGATGCTTATCTTGTTTTAGTTTTAGAAATAAAGTTTGCATGTTGGCAAGTTTTAGTTGTAAAAGCGAGGAGAAAAAGCGCAGCTTTGGGAAAAGGCGCTTGGATTTTTGAGCCTTCAGATGTCAGTTTTATGGTTTCCAGTCTCAAGATATCTTTGATCAGTTTTTGCTCAGCTCTGCAATGCACCTGTCAGCCAGCCAATCAGAGAAGTCAGTCAACCAGGGTCAGAGGATGAACAGAGGTTTAAGCCTAAATTTTCATGAAATTTTCGCTAAGTCTGGAATTCGCCTTAAGAGCTCAAAGTTGGATTTTCAAAAGAGAGTTGAATGGACGCCTTAACTGGAGTTCTGACTGCAGTTAGACTAAACATTTTCTGGGTTGTCATCTTCAGTTCATATATTGGCATGTTGAGTGATCTTTCAGTTCACATGTCGAGTTAACTAGTTTGCATGTTTAGTTAACTATCTTGCATGTTGATTTAACTTGATTGCATGTTCACTTAACTGAAGATTATTCTTGAATGTCAACTGGAGTTTACATGCATGGCGAATTTGGTTGCAATTGTGAAGTTTCTGTGAAGATGGCGCTTCATTAAGTGTTAACTGAAGTTCAAGAAGGGACGGCATGTTTGATGAAGCATAAATTTGTGAAGTATGGCGAATTTGAATGTTAACTTCACTTATCAAAAGGGTCGCCATATTTAGAATTTTAATGATGAAGCATAGTTTTGTGAAGCTACGCATTTTATAAAGAATGACAACTTAAGTTCCAAAAGGGTTGTTATTGAAGCATGTGAAGTTGGCGCATTCACTTCTTGAAGGCTAAATGAAGTCATGAAAAAGGTCGCTATTTTTGGAATATTTATTGCATGAAATATGGCGAATTTCTTATTGCCAACTTTAGTTATCAAAAGGGACGCTTTAGTTCTAATTTGTGAATCTAAAGCAAGTGTGAAGGATGGCGAACTTAATATGGATTGCTAACTAAAGTCAAAATCGCATGAAGTTGTTAACTGAAGATTGAAAAGGGAAACCCTAAAGCATGGCGATTTATTTAGCATATTTAAGTTTCAGTTAACTGGAATGAGGTCCAATCACAAGCCAAGTGCACTTCTTAAGGATTCCATGCTTTATGCGAATTTCATAGATGAAAATCTATTTAACCAAGCAATGGCGTCCATTATTTCATCATCTTTAGCTTCAAAGTTCATATTCTTCTTGAGCGACCAGCAAGCTAAAGGTGCTACAGGTGTCCGAATTCAACGTTCTTCATAGCAACGAGTTCAGATTGTTTAGAGGAAGGCGATTGTAGACTTTATTTTCACTTTGCATGTAGGTTTCATCAAGTTTCAAGGAAGAGGTTGGCGGATTTTTCAGAAGCAGACAAGCAAAACTTTCTATCTTCTGTCTTATTTCTTCTATTTCTCACCTTAGGTACTTTCTTCGCATGTCAAAGAAATTCAACACATATTCAGAATCTAATCATCTGGGTTCGCATATTTTAGCATTTGCAGCGAAACCGACGTCTTAGATTTTTTCGAGGAAATCGCCCCGTAGCCTTCATTCTGAAGCTCTGTGCTTTTTTCCGAGAATCTCTTTGCATGTGGGCTTGAAACACATTTTTTTCAAGAATTCAGCTATCTGGGTTTGTTCAGAATTCCATTGTGCACAAAACCCATGTTCCAAAAAAACTTCAAAAATTTCTTTCGTCAGAGGCTATTTTTAGCCTTGCCCAGAGGTTTTCAGTTTTTTTAGAAAGTTCTTCAAGTATATTCGACTTTACAGTCAAAAGTCCTTATTTTCAAAATGCAGTTCAATCTCATTGATTACAAGGTGAAATCGGCTCTTGCACATAATTTCATCAAGACGTCAGATGCAAACCTGAATCATGTTTATCCAGTGGTTAATCTCGAAAGCAGCTTTGAGGGTGTTAGCAAAGCACTGCTGAGGAATCTTGAGCTGCCTGCTGTCGGGTAAAGGGCATCCATTCCCTCAAGCATTACTTTCTCGATCTTGAGTTCGCTTCTGCTTGCATCAAGAATATGACTCATCTCTCACCTACAACCGTGATCACTTTGATCGAGGGTTGTTTGGCAGATCAAACCGGGCGGGACATAGAGAAATGTTTTGCTATTCTCCTCGCTCGATAATCCTTTACCGGGTGGGTTCTTGAAGCCCGCGGAGAAGATATGGGATGCCGATCAACAACGTTCGCAGAGGAAGGTGGCTCAGAAGTGGCTGAAAGTTCAAAAGACTAACATGCCTAAGAAGGTTGGTCGTGGTGAATTCAAGGAGGAAGTTGCTGTTTTGATAACTTTACTCAACCGAGTTACCGGTCAACCAGATGCTAGCACTTTCCGTTCATGGATGTTTTACCTGATTACCAGAATTCTTGATGGTACAGAGCATTTTGACTGGGCTATGTTGATTAGTGATTGCTTACATCAGCAAATTACTAACTTTCTCAAGTATCATGAGTTTCATATGATATCCTATTTGGTTTACTTGGTTGCGTTTCAAGGTAGCTATAGGCTTCTAAAAACTAATGGCACTCTCGGTGTTCAGCGTGTTCATGAGTATTATCCTCAGTTAGAGTTCTCTCAATCCGAGCAAGACTTCCGAGTAGTGAATGATCACTTTTCTATGAGAACCGTTAGAGATCTTGACAACGAGATGCACATTCGTATTTCTGCTGAGGCTAAATCAGCAATGGAGACTTGGGCGGATTGGTTTATCCAGTTCCCTACTTTCACATACATCCGGGTTTATAGATATGTTGGAGAGCCCCTGATGTTGCCAAGGTATCCGTCAGACAAGATTATCTTTATGGAGTTCCTCAGACAGATGCAGCATGTTCATTTCTTTCTTCGTAGTCGTCATAAGACTGCGCCTAATTTTCCATTCACATTGGGAATTTTCACATGCAATGCGGCAACAAATGCCAGGTTTATGTCTACCGAGATAGAAAGGTTCAAACTCAAGACTTATACTGAGAGGCGTTCCTATGATCCTCTCGGTCATTATGCAGACAAGTTGGAGCGAGGGATTGCACATAAACCAGCACTTGAAGATTTCTGGGCTAATTGTGAAGATGAATTCGAGGTTCGTCGTCGTCACTATTGTAGACTCACTATCGGTCAGCTCTCTGATTACCTATCAGAAGATGTTGACGGTCTATCGGATGATGATGGAGAAGTTCTTCTCAATTCATATGTCAAAGATCAAGTTGCTCGGCAGCCACTTCGCTCACCTGATTGGTATGCTAAGGAGAATACTTTTGTCGAGGAGGTTTCCAGATCAGTTATTAAGACTAGCAAGTTGTTCTTGGAGAGCAAACGGAAGCGGAAGTCAGTTCCTGTAGCAGAGCCACCGAAGGATTTCTCTTCGTTGCCTTCTACTTCTAGGGCAAGACCTCGAGTCAAGGCCATTATAATATCTCCTGAAGGGGTTAGACTCAGTGGAAACACAGGGAAAAGAGCTATTGGTAAGAGGAAGCAGAAACAAGTTGAGAATGTTCCTGAGGTTCCAGTAGAGACAGTTATTCAGGCTGAGCCTCACATTTCACCTCCCAGTTCGCCTCACATACAACCTATTGACATAGATTATGAGCCTGAGACACCAATTCAAGTTGGATTGGAGACACCTAAACCACCACAGGTTGATACATCAGGGACAGTCTCTCCTCGAATTGATGATATTGTTCAGTCTTGTTGGCTCGAGAAGTCTTTGGGAAGACAGAGGCGTGAACCTTCATACAACCTTGATTTATCTGAATTCGGTGAACCCTATCAGAGAAGGTCGAACAAGAAGATCAAGAAATAGGTACATATAGAAAAGACTCCAGAATCAGAGATTATTATCGAAGTTGCCATTTCTCCAGAGGGTAAGAGCTTAGATGAAGTCGAAGTTGGTGACTTTACTTTCACTAAGGCAAATCTAGGCAGGACCACTCGAGAGACAGATGTGACTCTTCTTAAGATCGTCACTAATAATCTTGAAGAGCGAATCACGAAGGATGGAGAAGATAAGGCCTTACTCAAGGCTGAAAATAGTCAACTTCGTCAGTACATTTCTGATCTTGTTCATGGAAATTCGAGTAGAGCACCTGTTCTTCCTCAAAATACACCTGCAGAACAACGAAAACTAGATCAGTTAGTCAGTCATGGAAGACTTTTGGACAACTGGGTTGAAAGTTTAGTTGCTACAGGTCGGCGTCTTCTTGCAGATATGTATCAGTTGAGGAGTGATGCACATAAACTCCGTCAGGGTATTCAGTTGCTTGAGATTGCGGTTGCAGAGAGTTTGGCAAAGGATCGTGTTCTAGTGTCTCAGTTGTCAGTTGCATATGATGCCTTGGAGATCAATGAGGATCAAGACAAAGTTTTTACTTGGAGAGAGCAGCACCTTCTTAGGATGGAAATATGTGAGAAGATTTCTACCAAGTTGTTTTCACTCAAGGATGATGTGGTTGGAGTACTTGCACTTGTCAGCGGTTTCGTTGTTCAGATTCCGTGTCATTATCTTCTTGAGGATGGCACGTATGTTGAGTTGGACAAAGTACAAGCTGAATTCGAGAAGCTGATTCGTGACAGCCTTGAAGGAGAACCAATGGCGCCTAAGTTAGAGAATGTTTGAGTGATTGCAGCCAGTTTTAGGAAGGTGACTGAAGAATGTAAAGATGGCATGCACACGATCACAGAAAGTGGTAGAGAACTGAAGAAGCAGACTGTTGTTTTGAGCAGCGTCAAAGTGCCAGATGACAAAGAGATCGATGAGTTCTTGGTCGAAGTGTTAGACCGAGTTGACATGGAGTGATCTGCCAGTTGGAACCTGCAGTTAATTTCGAGGATTGAGTCATGAAGCAGCCAGTTAACTCGACTTTCAGTCTTGAGTTTACTTGCTGACTTAACACATGCTTATCTCATCCTTGGAATTATCATCACAGGAGTTAGGGTTAGGGTTTCCAATTAACTGAAGGTAGTGTCCAGTTAACTTTGCTTTAAATAAGGACATGCATGCTTGCACATGGTCCATTTAGGTTAAATGTACCGGTTAACTGATGGTAGCTTTCCAGTTAACTGTATAGTTTACTTCATTAGGGTTTGGCAGCAAATCTTGCATGTATTGCAAGACTGTAGATGACTCAAGGTGATTTTAGGGTTACCTACACCTTGATGTATATAAATAAGAGCTTTTGCTCATTTGTAATTAACTTTTGCTTGAGAGAGAAATATATGCTGCGCCTACCTTGCCCTCAATATTGCTCTTTTGGTATTTGTTCATGCGTCTTTGCTATTACAGTTGATTGTTATGCCACATAGGGTTTCATGCGATTGTGATAGTGAACTCTTTCCATAGTTTAGATAAATCTGTTTTGTGAACTTTTACCGTTATGATCAAGTGTTATGCCACATAGGGTTTCATAAGATTGTGATGATAAATCTGTTTTGTGAAGTCTTTACTATTATAATCAAGTGTTATGCCACATAGGGTTTCATAAGATTGTCATGGTAAATTCTTAAATCTGTTTTGTGCCTAATAAACTTGTTCAGATTGAGATAATAGTTGCGCCACCTTGCCTTCAAGTAGAGAATCTGAATCCGTTTATCGTCGATAGTCAAAACCTTGCTCCGTTTCCTCATGCTCTGTTTTTTTGAGGGAACTGGATAGAATTTAAGTTATTAAGTTTAGTTGTAGTTAGTGAATCTGCGAAACCAGAGAAAATTCTCAGCTGCAACGTATATAGTTTTCGAGAAAGCCTTGTACCTCTACAGCTGAAACAAAAAGACAGGAATTAGTTTAGTTTATTTCCCTTTGCAGGTATTTTTGTCAAGCACAACGAGGCAGCTTCCCCTCCTAATTTGAAGAGCACTCATTGCGTAGTGTGCATAGCTGTCCGTACCAACTCTTACTCCAAAGGTGCTAGTTGTTACGCCAACACATACAAGTGTTGTTGAAGTATTGTCAAATTGAAGAAAGTGTTAGTGTCTGTATATATCTCATATTTGAAGATTAATGCATACTTGTCCTCTTTCTCATGTGGAATTTTTTCCCAAAATGGTTTCTCCTCATAAATCCTATGTTGAAATGGTTTGCTGATTTATTCCTCATTGATAATTTATGCAATCACCTTAATAATCTTAACGTAATCCTTGTTCAAAGAAACAAATTTCAGATTTGCATACACTTCGAGAAGTTATCCTTGTAGTAGTTTCACCTTGTTTCTCAACATTTTCCTAAATGAATCTAAAACGATACACATTTACTTTTATTCAACATGATCATAAACCACCTGAAAAACCATTGTAAAGACAATAAATTGCAAGTGATTATTGTGCAAATTAGGTTAGTTTTTATATGCAAGGAGTTTCCCCTTGTAATTTGAAGACTAGTTTTACTATACATTTATTCCATTTTGTGTTGCACTAAAATGTGTGAATTAAAACACTAGCACAAATTTCACTAAAATGGTTGTTGTAGCTTTGTATGCAACTTCCTTTATTTGATTTGCAAAATTGTGTGTTGTTTTCAATCCAATTCCAATTTGTATTCATCTCTTTTCTTCACTATATTTAGCCAAAAGATGTGAGTGAATATTTGATTCACATATATTTTTGTTAGACAAAACTCATAAAATTGTGTCTCATGTGAAAGTGCTTAATAGTCGAGTGCCCATGCCTAAAAACAAATAATCTTTTCTTAGCTTACTTGCATTGCGTGGTGAAAATCCTAGTAGTATGTGATGTTCCAGAACTGAAATTTTTGAATTTTTTGCAGATATTAGCATGAAATAAATAAAACCTTTCACTTTTTGAGCACCCAAATCCTAATGTGGGCAAAGTCAGAACATATGCTAATTAGGAAACTAACTTATTGGTGGCAAGTTGTCCAGTTCTACAATGTATGCAGTGCTGGAAAAAAGATAATTACTATTGTCTTAACAGCACTGCCATCCAAAATTAAATTCTAAGCTAATTTAGCACTAAACCGCACAAATGATAGCTGTAAAAGTCGGGCTCAGCAATAACTCAGCAAGCCCAAAAAATTTAAAAACTCAGGACTCGGCAAAAATTTGGGGGAAAACTCGGCAATAACTCAACTAATTTATCGAACATTCGAAAATACATATTTTTTTAAAATATTCTTCAAAAACAAACATATATAGTAAATGTGTAGAACATATTACTCATTTCCATCGTATTATTGAACATGACCAGGTCAACGTCCAACACAAAGACAATCAACATGTTTGCATGCTAGTGATTAAAATTCCCTGGTTCGAGTTCGTGGATTCAATTCATGGATCTAACCAAAGAAATTTGAGGAATGGATTCATTTTGGGTTTTTCTATAATAAAAACATGTAAAAACTTATTAAAGTTATATATATATAATGTTAATAAAATTAATATATTTATATAATAATAATTAATTATAAAATATATTTATATAATAAATATATAAATATTAATAATATAATTATAAGATAATAATATCATAAATATTACAATACAATATAAATATAATATTATTATAATATATAATTACTAATAATATAGTAATATATAAATATTAATAATATAATTATAAGATAATAATATTATAAATATTGTTAAGGAAAAATAGACACAAAGGATAATGAGTGCCATGATAGAACATTCGTGTAGGAAAAAACCAGTTAAATGAACCCATCAAGAAATTATGGTAACTCCCACAAGCAAAAGACCTAGCCATGTTCGCTAATAGTAGAAGCGAGTAAAACAAATGATGATCTAAAACCCATCTCTAAAATGAGCGTGATAAACAACTCACACTATCAAAAGAATTAGCTCAAGAAATAAAGCCAAAGGGAAGTCAAATGGCCGAAGCACCCTCCTCAGGCAAAAAGCCACATCATATAATCATGTTAATCAAAATCGACGGTGATCAAAGTGATAAGTGTTACGAAGTACAGAAGTATTATGTCAAGATGTCATTTCAAACAAGTCGGCGGATCAAAGTAAGGCCAGAGAGGAAAACCAATGTGGCATGCCACAAGGATAAAAGGGGAAGAGGGGTTGACATGTAAGCATCAAGAAAAGAAAATGATGCGAGTCCAAAACAATATATAATATGAAAGGGGTGTAAGTGACAAAAGAATAAACCTAAAATGACCATTATATTTAATCAAAAGGAATATGTAAATTAAAATAAAATAATGGGTACTACCCCCTATCAAAAGGGTAGAGATTATCTAACAAAAAAATAAATAAATAAATAAATATTATAAATATTGTAATATAATATATATTAATATAAATATAATATTATATTATTAGAACATATAATTATTAATAATTTAATATAAACATATATTATAAAGTTTAGAAGATTGTGGCTTAGGTATGAGTGAAAATTTGGAGGTGCCTGAAAAGGCCCGACAATAATTTCCCTTGAGATTTTCTGTGTCGCAGAGTCATGCCCATGCCCTAGGTCAAAAATCACATCTCAAAAATGCAAAAAAAAACACTTCAAATTCTGATCCCCACCTGAGTCACGTGCCCTCGTCAAGAATGGAAAATGATTGAAAAACGAAGTGTTTGGCACTAACTTTTGGCATATTAAAGTGCCATTAAAAACGTAATCCTATTTTGTTGAGTTTTGCCAGTTTGACGTGTGATTCACAGTGATTTAAAGCGATTTTTTAATTAAAAATGTGTCACATTTTTTTCTAAAACTCGGCAGCAAGTAATACCGCAAGTAACTCACCGCCATTTTTGGCGCACGAGTACTTGCATGTCCACCGAGTTTCAGGCGATTTTTTCAACATTGGCACAAATTATTATAATTTTGAATCATAGAGCAATGAAATTCTCTTCCAAATTCAAATCCAAGAATTAGGACAAACAGATGTCCAACAATATTAATGTATACATTTTGTCAAACAATTGAAATTTAAACTAAGAACACATCAACTAAATACCCAAAATATGAAACAAGGCCAATGATGGTGTAGCAACTGCAAAGCTGATAACAACTATCCAACAATCCTGCAAAATTCCTCTAACTCATAAAGTTTAGACACATATGATAACAAAGATAATGAATCTGTCACTCTTGATATTATTCTGGCTAGTATAGATAGATTAAATAAGCATACTAGATAATTTGGATTGACTAATATAAATTACTCCCTCAAAGACTATGACTCGTTGTGATTAAGCAGTAGCACACTTTCCCCAAGCCCACTTAAACTAGCTATTTCTAATCACTACAAGCAGTGATTCCAAAATACCATAAAATAGTTATTAGTAGTTACCTTTACCCTCAGACTACAATTGGGACCCACATCAGACTTCTTTTATTTAATTTCAACTTTCCTATCTGATTCAATGGAATAGACTTAAGTTTGGCATTAAAAAATGCAAAAAAGAATAATCAAGTCAAACTTAGATGTTTGAAAATATTCCCACCAATTTATTTTGATCAGTCAGCAATCATGTGGCCGACCCTATGCATGGGGCTTATTCTCCAAGAACTCTCCAAAAGATTGCACTAAAAACCAATGGAATACTACACAACTTCCTTCACTTGGAAAATTGCAATAATATGTCCCAAATTAAGTAAATTCGGGATAATCCCTTGCAATTCCAAATGGTGGTTAATACTATTCAATTTTAAAATAAAAAAGTGGCATAAAGGCATTTGATGCCTCTTATGATACATTGACTTTTCTTCATCATTTTCGATTTGAAATCAGCAACACCAATTATATGAGAAGGGCAGTCAGAATAAGCATTTCCCTCTTATCCGCCTCCCATAATCTCAATCAATACCCAAGGCTTTAACAAATAGATTTAATCATTAAATCTTTAATATAGACGAAGGATATTCTATTCGTAGAAAATATTCCAAAACCAACACAACTAATAATAAGCATGAATATTCATGAACACATTGAGATACTAAAACTGGAATATATTTGAGAAAATCCCAAATAACCAAAATAAGTGAACCTAGAAACCACAAACTAACCCAAATCCGAAAATTCTTCTATCTTTGATACAACTCCACAAATCTATAAATATGCTCTTGAAACAAACTTTTCGGTCAAATGTAACCCCTAGATGGAATCGCCTCTAATGGATAAGAGGATTTCTTTCCCTAAATCCAATCCAAAAACCAAGAGGGCTTTCGTCCTCTAGCCAAAAGATGAACTAGTTGCTCAATCTTCAAGAAAATAGTTTTTGGAAAACAATGGATGAATTCCCTCAAGCTCAACCCTTGTATAATCCTTTGTTAGCTATTTTTAGCCTTCAAGAAGTATCTAGAAATTGTTTCTTTTTGTTTGAATTTTAATATTTCAATTTGTTCCCTTGTCCTAGTGACACTTTTGACCACATCATTTTATAATATCACTCTGATGTACTAAGATATAATTTAATAATAATACTATATAAGTTACCTTTTTATAATATTAAATTTAGTTTTTGACCAACTTAAATTAAATCATAGTTGGAAAACTCAGCTCAGAAAAAAAACTCGCCAAGCCAAAAATTGGAGAGTCAACAAAAACTCAGCAAAAAACTTGGCAACTTTTTTTTTTTTGTGTGTTTTTTGCATTTTTTATGTATCTGGCGAGTCTTTTGTAAAGACTGGCGAGTTTTTGCCAAAAACTCGGAAAAAACTCTCGAGTTTTTTGGAAAAGACTCGGCGAGTTAAAGTCATAAAGACTCAGCAAGTTAAATTCATAAAGATTTGTCGGGCAAAAAAACTTGCGAGTTTCCAAGTTTACTATGAATTAAATTACTAAAATATTTCCTTAGTTTGAAAAAGGAGACATGATAAAGTATCTTGTCCATATTGTGAAGTTCGTCCCTAAAGATACTAGGGTTAAGTTAGTAATTTATAACATGGGAGTTTCCTTTGTAATTTGAAGAAAATTTATCCCTACATGCAGCTCCTTGTTGTCCTGTCCTAAAAGGGACAAATTCAAACACTAGCATATCCAATATGCAGAACTAGAATGTGTCAACCTGCAAATATCTTCTACTTGCCCATGACTTATATTTTTATCCATTAAACCAAGTCAATTGCTTAAAGCATAGCTGAAAAAATTGGACTTGCAATAGCTTAGTAAACCTTAAAAAAATCAAAAACTCGACAAATTTTTCGAACATTTAAAGAAACATAGAAATGTTAAATAATCTTTTAAAAACTGCATAAAACCAAATTTACAAAGGTCTTATGTAGGTTTTACTTCAATTATAGATAAAACAACAAGTTCAATCTGCATAACAAATTCATATAACTATAACATATCCATATAAATATTTTACAAATTTCATGTGGAAAGCATAGATCCAAAACAATTATTACTTTTTGCTGTTTAATACTAAAGTGAGCAAGCTGGAGCCAGCACCCCTCATAGGGATTTGGGGGAAAGCCCCTCGCAGGTTCAAGTGGCAGTACCCCTTGCGAGATCCAAGGGTAATGCCCCTTACGAGGTACAAAGGCAACACCATAGGTGCATACCTGTCGTGATATAGGGCAAGGTCAAGAGGTAGAGACCCTACTGCCATGACTGAAATAAGACCTTTGAGACTACATGAACATTCAAAGTGCATGCTCAAATGCTCAAAAAAATAGCTTGAATGTTTGTAAAAACTGCTGTGAAAATTATGAAAAATGAGGAATTTTTGTTTTTGGCAGAATTGAGAATAACCTTATGCAGGCATGGCCAAGTTTTTCCTCAGAATTTGTCAAGTTTTTGCCAAACACTTGGCAATAACCCACTGGCAGGTTTTACTGTGAGTAACTCATGAGTTCTGCAAGTTACTGGTGAGTTTTTCTGATTTTCATCTATGGATTAAAGTATTGTTCCAATCCATTAGACCATTCTTTCCAAAAAAGTCACCAGGAACAAGAAGAATGAAAATGAGTTCAAATGCACATACTTATTCAAATTGGATCAAAACTAGCATATTTGGCTTATCAACTGAATATCCACATCCAGAATAGTCAAATTGGCAATGTATACAACATTGAAACACTTTCAAACATTCCTAACATGATCATTTTCAGCAGGAATAAAGGGTGCAAGTTTACACTGGGTTCTACATAGGTTGCAAAAGGCTCCAGGGTGATTCAGATAACCTGGAGTCAAACACAGCTGAAGTAGCTCTCCAAGAAGCAGAACAAAATCTGAGAACAGTTTTGGCCAGTGGCAGTTTCAGATGTATTGGGGCAATTTCACCCAAATCATTCAGGAACGAAGATTAATTGCTACAGTCTCTCTTCATGTTCTTTGGAATTTTGGACCATCTGGTTCATCCTTGTTTCCATTTGTATCCATTTGATTCAGCACTTCGTTGTTGAGTGCTAATTAGATTTGGTCTTTGTGTGCAAATAAATTTCTGCAAACACAATTTCACTAAATGGAAGCATTTACTTATTATCTTTTCAAAACTGACACTTTCATGTGCCCCTACCAAAATCCAAAACACTGTAACAGATAAGAATAGTTTGAACTGTTTGCAACAGATTGCCCACATCATGCAAAATTGACATTTCCTGTAATCCCATCAGGCTGCTAAATGTCAAGAAACACTCAATATTCAATTTAACTAACACTTCTGCACAAAATATTGTAACTATGATTATAGCATTGAAGACTTAAAATGACACAGTATCTGCTCTAATGGAAAAAAAGATCAAATATCAATTAGAATGTTATGCATTAAATTCCATAAACCTGACACTAACAAACAAGCAGAAAAAGCAAACAATGAATTTATATATTTATATATCAGAACAGAAAACAAAACAACTTTTCCTGCACTTTATCTGCCACATGCTACTCGTGGTAGGGATCAGACAATCACATGTTCTGGAAATGCTCTGCTACAAGAAGTTCTTAGAAATTGTTTCAAGTTGAATATAACTTCCTTTTGATTACTGCCCTTTATTGGGAAGACCCTATCTTTTGAAGCTCTTCGAGAATAGAGACAGATAAAAATCTCTTTGGAAATCCACTCAGCTAGATGTAATTACTTTCTTATGGAGTTCTAGGTGTAAGGCAACTTCCCAGGTCAGATCCTGTCTCTATCTAGAGAAAATTAAGGTTTCCAAACAAGAATCGGCTTTGACAGTTCAGGATAACTAGCATGGTTCTGTAAAGGAGTTGATTCATTGCCAATTGAGACTCGGGCCCAGGTGTTTTCTTTCATTGCTTTTACAATGGATTTTCCTTCTAATCCTGATGTTCAACTTATCTAAAGCTTCAAGTTTTTCTCTATGAAATTTATGATGTATTTTTTCCAAAATAAAAATTAAAAATTAAAAATGAATAAGCTTATTTACTTGCAAATACAACATCTGGCCTCAGCGTTAAATATCTGTGCATTACCATGCTTCCTGTGGTAACAAGCAAACTCTTATTCAAATATTCTTTGACTACACTGCAAAAGTCCATTATTGAAAGGTCAAATAGAATTTTCAACAGGTGCATTTATATGTGAACCAGATGGCTGTATAACACTTTCATAAGTACATCACACATTTGCAGAATGAAACACTCCTTGTGCAGACATTCATCATATTGGCTGTGCAATCTGGGGGAAGGTACAAAACAGATGCATATGACAACCAATGGAAACCTGTCTACAATGTTCTAGTATGTAAATTATAAGTGTTTCGATGTTAACCTTGGGACAAACAAAGAAACATTCTACAATGGCAACTTACCACCCATTGTTAAGGTGAAAAGCCAACTGATACCAGCAAGAAGGATTGAGGTTGACTGATTGTACACCACTGGATATAATTTCTGTTTGGGCCTGCTCATATGGGACAACAGTCAACTTTCATGGTAGAAATTAAAATTTAAATCTAGAATATATATATATATATAACACTCCAAAATACTATGAAATAATTTTACCTACAAAATCAGAGTAAATGAGTCAATGAATTTTACATTATCATTCTTAAAAGGTCCAAGCATTGTTAAATTTAAGGTATAGAGTCAAACAATGTTGTTTGTCAACTCACTATTTATAGCAATCATAGTGCAATGATTAGGGTCAAAAATATTTAAGGAGGTCAAATACTTACCTCGTTCAGTCACTGATTCCAATGCTCGTGTTAACCATTAAATAGCAAAAAGAAAATTAGCAGAACAAGAAAGCTAGTGTCACAGCAAGTTTACAAATGTCAATACATCAGCAACACAAATTCTTAAACATTCCCTTATTAATGTAAAACTGCACTCCTGAGTATGTTGTACTGACACAAAACTTTCATATAACTATAAGTGTTCAGACTGCAGGGCATGCCAAAAAACATTGTTAGTGATAGGGACAGCAAGTTCCTAAGTATATTTTCGCAAGAACTATTCAGTTTGAGTGGAAATGAACTCACTCCTACCACCAGTTATCACCCACAAACCGATGGGCAAACGGAGATTGTAAATATGTGGGTGGATGGTTACTTGAAAAACTATATTTCAGGACAGCAAAAAGCTTGTGTAAGATGGCTTCATTTAGGAGAGTATTGTTACAACTCTTAACTATCACATTTAATTAAAAACATTTTCATTTATGGCACGTTATGAATATGAAGTTCCTAGCTTCATTGATCTCCTATTTGGTGATAATAGAGTTCCCCAAGCTAACTATCACATGTAATTAAACATGTCGGTGGATGGATACTTGAAAAACTATGTTTCAGGACAGCAAAAAGCTTGTGTAAGATGGCTTCATTTAGGAGAGTGTTGTTACAACTCTAACTATCACATGTAATTAAAAATATTTTCATTTATGGCATGTTATGAATATGAAGTTCCTAGCTTCATTGATCTCCTATTTGGTGATAGTAGATTTCCCCAAGCTAAGGATTTATTGCAACGGAGCCAACATATGACGAAATCATCGAAAGACAACCTTCAACATTCACAAAACCAGCAGAAGTTGTATGCAGATCAGCATTGTATAGAGCACACATTTAAGATAGGAGATATGTTGTATCTAAAGTAGCAACTCTACAAGCAATCTACTCTCAAAAAAAGTGGATCAAAAAAGCTTAAGCCACGATTTTATGGTCCATTTAGGATCAAAAAGAGGATTGGAGAAGTGGCTTATGAGTTAGAATTACCTAAACATAGCAAAGTACATAATGTCTTTCCGTGTATCTCACCTCAAGAAGGCACTTGAACACAATGTGCTTGCCTCTTCAAAGTTACCTCCTTTGAATGAAGAAGGGAAACTCATCCTAATACCTGAAGTGGTGATTGATTTTAGGGAGAACATATTGAAGAAGAGGAGTATCAAAGAGTATCTGGTCAAGAGGAAGAATCTTCCTGTTATGGATGGTACTTGGGAGAGTGAGCACATTTTGAAACATGCAGACTTGCAATTGCTTGAGGACAAGAAATTCTTGGGAGGGAGGATTGTAATGTCCCCCACTCAACCATAATCAATTTGTGAACAATTAGCCTATTCTCCAAGTTTTCATGCAGGCTAATTGCTGGGTAAGGGAGAAATCCAACTTTCTTGGAGAACACAAGATTGATCAACGGCTTTGTTCATGGCAGTGAGTTCAAGTGATCTTGATAAGCCTCATGATACTTTCCAAATGCAATTTCATCCTTTGGGGAGCTCTCCAAACTTCTTTGAGAAGCATGCTATTTTTAAACAAACGCCAAGTTGCTTCAATTCATCATCCTAAGTCCTCAAAGACTTTATGGTATGGACAGAATTTCACATTTATCTCATCTTCATGCTTTATGCAACTTGGGTGAATAATTAACTTATTAAATAATTATAACTTAAGTTGTCCTAAGGAGGATAAAGTAAAAAGGCAACTAAGGTATAATTATTTAGTTAAAAAGTGTTTTAAGTTGTGCCTTCATAGGGGATGCCTAGGCACATGGGGGGCTTTTACTCTTAGAAAAGATTATTATTTAATTTGAAAAAAGAGCTTTTGGAGGAAAAAGGAAATTATTATTTTATTCCTCCCAGAATATTATAAAAGGAGGTTGTGAGCTCATTGTAGAGGTTAGACATGATACTAATTTTGCTTCTGCATTTGAGAGAACCTGTGTTCATCTCTTATTATCTTAAGGATCAAAAACCCACTTGAAAATAATGGTTTTGAAGACAACCGCCCTCCCCTCCCCCTCCCCATCCCCCTCCCGCCACCCCCTAAGCTAGTTAGAGTGATTTCACCCTAAAATCACCATCGTGCTACAAGCGAAGCGTTTCTAGTTTGATTTGAACTTTGAAAGATGGATACTTTTGATGTGTTTTAATATTGTTTTCGTTGTCCAAGCTGCTCAATGACTTTTTTTGAGTTTTACAAGCGTTTTGGGAATATTTGGGAGCGTTGTGCAAGTTTTACCATTTCCCACTATGCTAGCCATACTACTTCCTGGAGACCATACTAATAGTTCAGCTTGAATCCATGAAATATTGTTGCCAAATTCCTTTCCTTTCATTGCTGGCCACACATATCTGTTCTTGCTTTTCACGCTACTAAGAGGTGGATTTGGGTGTTGAGGGGGCCCACAACACCCAACTTGGTTATACCATACACTAAAGGGGTGTCTGAAGAAGAGGTTTTACCACTCCCTTTTTGTAATATGTACCCTATATTTTTTTTTTGTATTTGTTTTATGATGTGTTTCTCAGTTTGAGGTTTGAAATATAGATAAATAACACAATAACATACAATAGAATTTTTTGCAAATGAAAAAGCTGCAACCCAACTATTTTAGGAATATCCACAAACTGAAAAACTTTCCAAATTTGCTACAGCAATAGTATTTTCATTACAATAGAGTTTAG
The DNA here is from genome assembly GCA_007258455.2 of Sequoia sempervirens. Classification (NCBI taxonomy): domain Eukaryota; kingdom Viridiplantae; phylum Streptophyta; class Pinopsida; order Cupressales; family Cupressaceae; genus Sequoia; species Sequoia sempervirens. The sequence goes on along the minus strand of VDFB02204672.1, from coordinate 5,839 downwards.
ACAACATATAAATGATTATAATTCACTTATTATGGCACTTTTGACATACCCATTAATTGTTCCTGCAAAAAGTTTGAAAACTAAACTTGGACCAGCAACCCTGGAACATTATGAAAGCTTGATATCTCCTTCAACACGTTGTTGTTCACTTTTGAGTTTGTTGTTGAGTCTTCCTCAACCTTAGGCGCCTCCAACCTTGGCAATGTCAAACCCCACACTTGGGTGACTTTGTAAGAAATTTGGTCTCTCAACCCCAAACTGTGCTAAATGATGCAATTTGTTTGTGTTTTTGATGCTTTTGTAATTTTTATGTGTTTTTGCAAATATATAATTTTTTTGTATTTTTAATATAAAGATGCCAGGCAAGATGAAATTGAAAGAAAACAACTACACTTAAAGCAAACTAATTTATTGTAAGGCTGCAAAGGCTTTATTTGATATCAAACATTATTTACAATCTTTCTTCACAAAGAGCATACTAGAATTTATGATTTGAAGCCTCTCTAAAAATTCTGGAAATTACTTGCACCCACCTAGGAACTTTATAATTGTACGGCCAGCTTGAATAATGCCTTCTCCTTCTCTAAAAAGATTGCAGATGTCTGAGAACCCCTAGCTGCCCACTTTGGTGAAGATTTATGCTCAACAAGAGATGCGTTTAAGCTCCCTGGATAACCATGTCCTTGTTGTTGGTGATTGTACGGCCTGAGCAGCAATAAATGCAGTTGTATGTCCCCTTGAAAAGTGTGCCAGGTATTACTTTAAGCAGCCACAACAATTTTTGCTCTTCTCTGATGAAAATCGATTCAAACCCCAAGACAAAAACTTCACAATATGCACAATAATAACCTCTGATTGAAGCCAACACAATGAGCAATCTTCAACTAATAGTTTCACAGCCTCAGAATGCTAGACTGAGAAGAATTTTCGCTCTCCAAACTCTGAAATTGAAGAATTTCTACAAAAACCCTTGTTTCTTCAAAGCTCTCACAAAATGCAATATCAAATATTCACAAGTGAATTCTGATTTTGCTTTTTGAAAGCTTTTATACCTCCACTTGAAGAAGTCGACTCCTTCATAGCTTTTTTAATTACTTTAAATTTGCTTTTGATGCTTTTTAATTATAACTTAGCAAAATACCTTGGTTTGGGCGCCCACCTTTAATATTATTTTATTTTACTTAATGATGGGTCATGGCCCCATTCAAATAATATTTTATAATTTGACTTTATAATATAAAGTCACATCAATAATTAATTAATTATCATTAAATGCTCCAATAATCACCAATCTGCTAAGTCAACTACAAAACTAGGTCAATTCTGCGAATGCCAACTGAACTAGGTGCCCTGCCAGAAATAGTATGTCCTGATAGCCTGACTTACTATAAATAGTAAGTGCCAAAATATAGCTCTGTGAACATCTGCAAAGGCTCAAACCTGAATCAGAAAGTGGAGTAATATCCCTGGCAACTAGGTATCTGCAGTAGAAGACCCTCTAACCAACCTTGTCAGCCTACGAGGGTCAAAGTGATAGGCCAACCCCACTGCAAAACAAACTGACTAGGAAGGGGATATTATAGTCTGCCCTCCCTAAAATTGCTTGTCCCCAAGCAATCTCAGCTCTGGATGCTGTAAAATCTACTCTGACTCCCAAGTAGCATCCTCTATCGGCAAATCTCTCCATTTAACCAGATATTCCCTGATCACCCGCCTCTGAAGATGACGCTCTCTGACATCAAGGATGGCCTAAGGGACTAAAATCAATTTCCCCTCGTCATCAAGGGGTGGCAACACTGGAGAGGGAACAACATGATGGCCCAACGCCCTCTTCAGGCACAATACATGAAACACATTATGTACCCTGTTGTTGGCCGGTAAATCCAATTCATAAGCCACTTCGCCCACCCTCCTGTTGATCCTAAATGGGCCATAATAACGTGGCTTCAACTTCTTTGCACCACTTTTTCTCAAAGTGGACTATCAATATGACTGTAGCATAAGATACACCATATCACCCACTACAAATGAACCCTTAACCCTCTTCTAATCACCATATTGCTTTTGTTGATTCTGTGCCTTCTGAATATTTTCTTTAAGAGCTTGCATGATCTCTTGGTTCTCCTAAACAAGATTCCCAACACTAGGCACTATGTTGTCACTAAGCACTAAATCCAAAAAGTTGGGCGCCTCATACCCATAAAGTGCCATGAAAGGTGTCATCTGTATCAATATATGGTGAATGGAGTTGTAACAATACTCACATAGATGTATCCACTTCACCCAAGCCTTCTACTGCCCAACTACATAGTTCCGCAAATAGCCCTCAACTCATTTGTTGACAACTTCTGTCTATCCATCTATTTGCGGATGATAGCTGGTGCTAGGAGTGAGCTTGGTTGCACAAAGCCTGAATAACTCCTGCCAGAAGTTACTCATAAACCGACTGTCTCTATCACTCACTATAGTCCGAGGTAAACTATGTAGCCTAAAAACCTCTCGGAAGAAGAGCTCTGCAACCTGAACTGTCGTATATGTAGTGGCAATCGGAAAGAAATGTGCATATTTGATCAGCCGATCCACAACCATATATATGCTATCTCTACCTTGGGCTTTAGGCAAGCCTGTGATGAAATCCACGGATAAACATTCCCACTTCCTGTCAGGAATCGAAAGTGGTTGAAGTAAACCAGCAAGATACGTGTGTTCCTATTTGTTCTGCTGACAAACAGGGCACTCGCTCATATACTAAAGAACATCAGACTTGAGTCCATTCCATGTGAAATGCTCCCGAACCTGTCAGTATGTCTTGAAGAATCCGGGATGGCCTACCATAGGATGATCATGAAAGCCTCGTAGTACTGTGCTCTTCATCTAAGAACCTAGTACCAAAAATATTTTCCCCTTGTAAATGATCAAGCCATCCACAATGGAGAACCGACTATCCTGCACTGATCCATCAAAAATGCCAAAAGCCCATGGGTTCTTGGCATACTCTGCGGCAATCATATGTCTTCAGTCCTCTATAATCTGTCTCATGGAGCTCAACTGAGGTCAACGAGACAATGCATCAACAACTACATTTTGCTTTCCTTTGACAAATGAAATGTCAAAGTCATATGATTGCAATTTGCTCACCCACTTTTGCTGACGCTCACTAAGCTCTCACTACCTGTTGGCGTCAAATCTAACACCTCTGGAGTGCAGGTTTGTACGGACAGCTATGTACACTACGCAATGAGTGCTCTTCAAATTAGGAGGGGAAGCTCCCTCGTTGTGCTGGAATGCATAGCTGTCCGTACAAACACCTCTCGAGGTGTTAGATTTGGCGTAGAGTTCTTTAAAGCCCACCGTGGGGCCGCGAGGCAAGAAAACTTCAAGAAAAGCTAAGCGCTTTATTTCACGAGATGATTACACTCGGCATCCATTGCATGATCAACACGAAGCAATGGATGATAATAACAACAATCTTACGGCGACGTCCACCCCCATTACCTTGGGGTAATAACATGGACCTTTGGCTTTTGAGGTAAATCATGAGTTACTAAAGGGTCAAGGAAGCGTTTATCCTCGGTTTCAAGGCGATGGAACTCAACACCCGGAGGACCATTTTTCTGCATTTACAACGGCTTGTGCTGTCTTGCACGTAGAACATGAAGACATCGCGGTGCGTCTCTTTGTTGAGACTCTTGCGGGAAATGCTGCCGACTGGTTCAATCACTTGGCGCCAGGCAGTATCACAAGTTGGGTAACTATGAGCGAGAAGTTTTTGGCGAGATTCAAGCCCGTCGAAGACAATCATATGTTGTTTGCCCAGCTTACAAATTCAAAGATGGAGCCCAAAGAACACATGAGGGATTTTGTGGCAAGATTTAATCGTCTTGTTGCAAGAATTTCTTCTACATTCGATCCATCACCGGAGATTCTGATAAGCTGTTTCATAAATGCTCTTCCATCAGAGATAGCCTTCTTTCTGAAGACGGCCAAAGCAACAGAGTTGAAGAGTGCACAAGAACACGCCATTGAGTTGGAAGATAATATGATCACTTCTGGCTTGATGAAAATAGATTCTATCAGATCTCCAGTTCAACAACCGTACCAGCCAAAGAGAGACAATCTTCAGCCACGGTTGCCTACATCTCCACCAAGATCAATGATTGAGGCTACACATAGTGCAGTATTTTGTCCTTTCCATGACACTGATGAACATACCGGATCCACATGTCCAGAGAACCTGAGAATGATCCAAATCATGGGATACACTGAAGCTGCTCCTAGTTCTAGTTTTGTACCAATACCAAGTTCGAAGGTTGTTTTACCACAAACGGACAACTTCGATGGCGACTCCGCAGCGGGATACTTTGATGAAGAACCCGTAAATCAAGAAGAAGAAGAATACCATTCGTACGCTCCTCCTGTGTTTACACGTGCTCAACACTTCAAAGCACAGAAAGAAGAAGAAAGGCGGAAATCAAACGAAGAGGGTGAAGAAGTGCCTTTCACTTCTAAACCCAAATCTTCACGTGAGATTACTATGCCAGTTGCTCAAGAGACGTCTTCAGCAAATTTTGACATCGTAGCTTCCATGATGAAGACCAAGGTACAAATCTCCCAACTGGAATATCTTCAGGATCATCCAGAAGAATTAGATCAAATTCTCAAAGTTGCAAAGAAGCAGGCAGTGCTCAAGTCATCTGTTCCAACAGAAGCAAAGCCTAAAACGAGTCCCGGTAATTGTGTAACTCTGTCAAAGATAAAAGCTGAAGACCAGAACATTGCTTGTTCTGAAAAGAGACCGACGGAGGAGACAAAGTCATGGACAATACAGTTAGATGGAGATTGTTCAGATACATTTTTAGAAGTAGGGGAATTGATCATATCCCCTAAAGGACAGTTGAACCCAGTTGCAAATTGGCTACAATTGGAATTCACTGAAACTGAAAAAGAGGTGCTTTTGCAAGGCCTCAAAGATGCCGAAGACATGGGAATCAAACTCCTGTGTGTTAAAGGTGATGTAGAGCTGATCAATGAGCCAGTTAAAGGATATTATCAGATTAGAAAAGATCACCTACGGCATTATAGAAATCGAGTTTGGAACTCGATCGACTGGTTTGAAGAATTTGACATCCCAAGGATGAACTACAATAGAACAAATGACTCAGGGATATCAGTGTTCCCGTTTGCATCATATTCTGACTTTTGTCAGAGTACCTTTGCATGGATATATGAATACCTGAGAATCTTCATTCCAGAAGGATTGCCTCCTGCAATTCCCATCAGAAGAGAAGTCAAGCCTTTCAGGCAGAAACGACATTGGTGGGAGGCTCTTCTCGCTGCCATGCAGCGAACAATATTCAAAGCACTTCATCTCTTCGGGGGTGGAGTTAGTTTTCTTTAAGTAATTTTTATGCTTTAACGTTATGTCGTATTGTATTTCCCCGTTTTGTGATGTTTTGTCGTGTATTAGGTGATTTAGGTAGTCTTGTTTAGGTGATTTTTAGGTTAGGTTTTTAGGAAACTCCAAAGTTTTAGGTGAATAGGGAAAATCCTGACTCCAATGCCCAATTATAAGTCACTGGTCTACTTAACACTGAGATTCTTAGGTTCTCCTATGCCGTAGGTATCCGACATGGTCACCAGACGGAGCCTAATGTTGTACCCAAACCAAATTTTTTGCTTCATTAAGGCATTTTGCATTTTAAGTCTAAACTTTGTTAAAATGATGTAAAACGCAGTTTTAGGCAATATCAAGCATGGAGTTTTTGTCAATATTTTGTCAGTCAAAGTCAGTTTTATTGATCAGAACCTAAAGCAAAGACTCAGAATGGAGCTTTTCACA
>VDFB02204671.1:0-14010 GCA_007258455.2 Sequoia sempervirens | reverse complement strand
ATCCTGGTTCTTTATACCTTGATGCATCATATCTATGTGTGTTATCAAACATAAGGTAAGTATCCCTTTTAAAATCCCAATCCTTGATAAGAAAATCTATCATCATCATCTATCATCATCAACATCATCTCTAATAAAGTCTCATCAGATCATGGACTTGTTGGATCCTCTTGTCATCACCCGATTTCTTCTTTTCTGCGCTAACATAACATCATCAATGCATCCATCCTGCATCCACAAAACTGTTAGCATACCACATATAATTCATTCATTCACATGCCTTGCATTTGCATCATCATCATAATATGGATTTGTTAGTTTAAGAATCTGCATAAAACATTCATTCCAAATCATATAAGCATTATCGCATCATTCATCTCATATACATTGCACCATCATCCATACCATCCATTTTGAACCTCTTTGTCATGAGATTGACCCTCAAATCAAATCTTTTCGCTTGATCTCTTGAAGGGGCAATGTACTAGTGTACTTCTTTCACTGGGGCAACCAAAAAAATTAGAAAATTTTTAAAATTGGATCGTGGCAAGTTTATTCTTTGAACCAATGCAACAAGTACATTGCTTCAAAGAGGGGCAAAATGTAAACATGCAAAATTTGCATCATGCAGTTAATTAGGTTCATTCATCAACATTAATTTCATTTCTAAGGTTATTCATTTAATAAATCAAAAATTCAAGTCAAAAGGGGTCAAAACATCCTAATCATCATTAGGCTAATCTAATCCTGATTAAAATAACCTAACCACCCACTTGCACAAATAAATCAATTTATTGATTTATTAAAATCCTTTAATTCTTTCAACATGGCATCTTTGAGGAATATTCCCCACTCAACATTTTCAAAATTTTAAATTCTTACATGTCCCCCACTCAAAATTTTAAATTCTTACATGTCCCCCCACTCATAATTTTAAATTCTTACATGTCCTCCCACTTAGAATTTTAAATTCTTACATCCCCCACTCAGAATTTTAAAATATTTGGCACATTGGCCAAAATGTGCTCACTCCTCAACCACTCACAAGTTGACAAGTGGCCTCATCTCATTGGTCCAATCTTTATCCCACATTGATCCATTTTGAGCTCTCTTCCAACTTGAAAATCTATAAATAGAGGGCTTATTCTTCAACAAGAACACACACAACCCATGCAATAATCAAAGTATCCTCTCCCCTTGCATAGTAATGAGATCTTGGGTGTAAGAAAAATGATTATTGAGCTAAGTTGCACCCACAACTTATGCAATAACCGAAGTATCCTCTCCCCTTGTGTAGTAATGCGATCTTGGGTGTAAGAGAAACGATTATTGCACTAAGTTGCATCCACAACTCATGCAAAGTTACTCTCTTCAATGGAGAGATAATTTTGTCCATCTTCATAATATCTTCATATCAATTTCATCATAGAGCTTAGCAAAGTATTGGGAAAGAGCTATTTTCCACAAGTAAAGTTATCATGCAGGTTTATCGTTGGAGCTTGGAGCATTCTTGGAGTCTTATAGATAGTTTTTATATCATGTTTTGTATCATGTTTACATCTTAGATTAATGTATTGCATCATAGTTACATTTTATCATCCATCTTGCATCATAGTTGCATTTTAGATTACTTCATTTTAAGTTTGCATTTGAGCATATGTAGAATCATGCATAGAATCATATAGTTCAATACCATAGCATCCACCTCCACTTATTCATTTATCATCAACATCATCCTCCATCCATCATGGCATTCATCATCATTGTTTGCACATAGTTTCATGTAGGCATATAGTTGGCTTGCATGTTGAATATCAATCTCGTTTCTTAAGTGTCATTCTAATAGCCTTTGTGCACATAGAAATCTGAGGGCCAAAAAGGTTTAAAAGAATCATTTAGGAATAGAGGAAAATGAGAAATTATTGGAATATTTATCTTTATTGCAACTTAGAATAGTTTTACTTTGCTTTGAGTCTTTCAATATAAATCGTTTCATTAAGGTTTGTGTTGATAATAACTTTGCATATTTAACACACACACACACAAGAACTTCAATTAGTATAATTTATATGCAATTAGTGAATTGGACATTTGTATAGATTCCTTGGTTGGTCTAGTTGAGAGACAAAATTAGTGAATTATGTATATAGACTAATATTTTATAATTTATGAGGACAACTATGAAAGGTGGAATTTATAGTACAATGAATATTTTCAAAGAAGAATGGATTATGATATATTCTCATCATTTACTACATGTTTTGTAGATGTTTTTCCACCTTCAATGTTGAGGAAGCTTTTTTACAAACACTTTGTTTGTGTTAAGTAAAGTGCCTCTATGACAAACCAAATAAATAGTTTTCTTTTTACAATTGGTGCTAATCTAAGCATGAAGTTCAAGATTTCAAGAACTAATGGTTCTTAAAACTCACAGATTTGTATCTTTTGAATGAGGTTAGATGGTTTATGCAATGGGCTAAATCACATTAATGTTGGACACTTACATCATCCCTCTCACTCCACTCAGTAGTAGAGACTAGGGGTCACAGGGATCCTCCTCATAATTCCCTTGCTTAGTCAACTTCCAATAACTTTTGTTATTTCTAATATTCCTCTCATATGCCTCTTTCAACTATTGATTATCATAGCTATAGAGAAAGTGAAGGGGGACCATTTTACACTACTATCATGGAAGTCGTTAATAGGTCCCAAATAAAAGGTAAGAAAAGTGTACCCTTCTTGATCTTCATTCATCTATAGAAGAGGAGGCCTCTTTGTGCTATTGGATTTTTTTCCTTTTTAGACTTGTCTAAGTTGGATTAAAAAGAAATTTTATGCAAAGCAATGGATACACTACCTCATAGGAATATGCTACTTTCTTTCTTAAAGCTAGAAGCATAGAAAATGTTCCTAGGTAGAGGGGATTCTATTATCACTGACCATGTTAAACCTTCATGGCTTTGGGAAAGGAAAACCAAGCCATTTACCCTCTCAATGCATTTATTGTTTTCTATGATGATTCAAAACAAATTTCTAAAATTATCTTTGTCAAAGATAGTGGACCATCAATTTCCCTTCAATTTTCTCAGAAATGAAATGTGTAGTAGCTCTCATAATTTAATTGTGTAGCATGTTGGCAAGTGAAATGTGGAATACATGCAATTGACATCCTATGCAAAAATTAAAAGTGAATGTGTACCCTTGTATTTCCACATAATGTGCAAACTAAATAGATGAAGGCTTCTAAAACTTCAAATATTTGATCTCTAAGATTTGAAGAGTTAGTTTATCACTTCTTTTTCTAACTTCTTAGAGGCATAGTATCTAAAGAATAGTTATTATTTATCTTAACATATAACTACTAATTACACTAGACATATAAGGGCCCACTTTAATATCATTTATATAGATTAATACTAATATTTATATATTTTTATGTTGAGATCTGTTAAGCTAGATATGTTAGGTGCCAAGTATTAGTCTCAATTTTTTTTATAATTATGCATAGTACTTCAACTTCCATTATGAGGCCAAGATGTGGATGAGCTTGGAAGTTAAATTTTGTATCTTTGAATCAAGATTTGAGATTTCACTGTGTGGCCCCAGATGTTTTATACTATGAACTACATGATCTTTTCCTTGTAAATTATATTTGGAAGGTTACATTTAGGCCAACAATCATCATGGAAACCCATACTTTGAAGTCCACAACTAAGTAGGTGTTTTGTGAGGTTGCTTAAGGGAGACAAAAGACACATAAATCACATTGCCCATATAGAGGAATGATTGTCATGCACCATCTAGTGTGGGTGCAACATTAGACTTTTAGTGCATGATGTTATTCTATCATTCAAACTCTTTGATGAAAATTATGGGATACCAAATCTCTATGCCATGAAATAATTTTTTTTGATAAAAGTGTTGAATTCTCCACGATAATGATCCATCACCACCATTATCACCATACAACTGTGTGTGAGAGAATGATATTTTTGGATAGGAGAATGAGGAGTCCTTAATTGAGCTACAAGAATCTTCAATATCCAAGATATATTTGTCTGGGAATGTATGTATTTTATTGATGTTCATAAGTGGGATTGAATTTATCAAGATAATGTTTCTTTTCGCTTAATGAATTTACCACATGTGAAATCCATTTATAACAAAGGTCATTATTTCTTTGTTATTATTTCAAGGAACATATTAAGTGAATACTCTATTTTTTTCTCTTATTCAAGCCTTTTTTAATGACAATATTAGACAATCTATAACTTAAGTTCAAATCTCATTGCAAAGGCTATATAATAATACACTTAGAAAATAGACTTGTTTAGAAGACAAGCAGATTCATTGTAAAGAAAGCAAGCAGATTGATTCTGATTTATGAATTTTTAATACTTTTTAATAAAATATATTTTTTATAGTCCCATTAATTAAATTTAATTATTTTTAAACAACAATATATAAATTTCAAATATCAAATTTAGATGCAACCCATTTATTGAAGAGTTCAAAGTTCAAAATTGAATCAATTTGATGAAATTGAGGCTTATATCCTTAGTCTAATGTGTTTGAATGTAGGTCTTGTTCTTGCAGTGCCTTAAATAGTCTTGTACAATTTACACTAAAGATAAGACATATTAAATTAAGTCTTAATCTAAATAGGTTATGACTAGCACTTGCACTGGAAGGAGATGTAAGGGTTACACTGATAGGAAATTATATATAAGTTAATATGTTAGATAGTACAATTTTATATGTGCATAAAAGATACATTAATTTAATTTACAATACCTTATGTATAGAATAGTATTTTTTATGTATGCAATTTTGAAATATAATCCTAACTTTAGGTTGATGATTTTCCTTCAAGCTATCATTTCTCTTTGTGATTTTTTCTTCATACTTTAGTAGTTTGTTTGTTTTGGTTAACAACTTGAGAATTTAACACCAAGATTATAATGGAGGTGCAATGGTAATATCAATTGCAATTTATATAGAATGTCTTATAAATTTGAAAGTAGCATTGGGTAAATAGAGAAGCCAAGAATTATTGGCATGTTGATTTGAGATAATGTCTCAAAATTAAAGAACTATATTTGAATAATTATTGGATAGGGTGCTCAAAGAAGCATAACTATCATTTATCATTCAAAATTAAATCATTAATAAGATTTTTTTATTTTAAATTTTTTTTAATTTTATTTTTATGACTAGAATTTTGGGTTCTACTTGGATTCACTCGTAGTGGCGATTGTTTTCCTAATCGAGTGATAAATGTTTATGATAAAAATTTGAATAAAATAAGTTGGTGCCACACTCAACATATGACACTAATTTTTTTTTTATCCTACAATATTATGGAAATGAGTACGTAAAAAGAGACTTCCATGCTCCCTTGAGAGTTCCATTCATTAAACATAATCATGTCATGGAACATTGAAAGAGAAAAGAAAATAAAAAATAAGTAGTGTACCCATTAATTTAAGATTTTTATGCTCTATGTGTTGAGTTTGAAGAGGAAAATTTCTTCAGCCCACAAATCAAGATTGATAAATATTAAAGGGAATAAAAACTTATCAAGTTGTTATTTGTGTCATTTTTCTCTTTGTTTAGCCAAAACAACACAAAATAAGAAAGGAGATCAATTATTCCAACACTATAGAAAATAGAACATGAAAGATATCAAGTAAATGTGTTCTCAAGAATGCAAAAAATTGCACTTCATGTAGCTAGAGGTAGATTCGGTGCTCCACATAGGTAGCATTCCAATGGAGGGACATTTACAATGAACAAACAAAAAAGTAGACACATGAGCATCAAATTAGAATATAAACAACCATACAAATCATTGTATTTTATGAGTTTTCAAGCCCTACTAGGGAAAGAAAGTTCATGTATTCATTAAAATTTTGTAACTTTCAAGTAGATAATGAAATTTATATATCTGAACCATACATTAAGTTTTATGATTCTTTTTTTTATATTTATAATGAAAGCTAGGTGACAAGCTATGCAAGCCAAAGATTTAGCTCAACAATTGAAATTTATTTTTCTCATGATTTTTATTAAAGCTCAATGTTTTAAGATTTGCATATGAGATCTAAAGCTACAAGAATCACCCCCACACCAAGGTCAAGGAAAAAAGTGACCTCAACTAATCATTGAAAATTGACATGGATAAAAGATATGATAGGCTAGGAAAATGAAAATGATCGTTGTGACCAACCAAGCTATGGTGGACAAGGAAAGGACATGTAAATGGTTAGTGATAGGTAATTGTAATACAAATGATAGGTGAATGAGATGGAACACAAAGATGATGAAACTAGTATGTACAAACTATTAGGATACCTTGAGGGTCAAACATAAAACTTCTTAAGATGAATATTATTAATTTAGGTTCCTTCAAAGGTTCTCCTTCAGGTGTAGCAAGTTTATATGCTCTAGAACCATAGTTTACTATAATGATAAAAGGTCCTAACCAATCAGGTTTAAACTTTCCTTTCTTGTCCCTATCTTGCTAATTATTTTGATTCTATTTTAGGATCATGTCTCCAATTTCAAACCTTTGACTTTTTATCTTTTTGTTATAGCTATGACAAAGGTGATTTTGATAAGCTTGTAAGTTATTTAATACATTAAGATTTCTTTCATCTAATAATTCAAGCTCATGCAATCTAGATACTCGATATTATTCTTCATCAATGACATTCTTTAAAGAAACCCTTAAGGAGGGGAGCTCAACCTCAATAGGAAAAATGGATTCAATTCCAAAGACTAAAGAATACAAAGTGGATCCAATATGTGTGTATACTAGTGTGATAAGCCCATAAAGTAGGATTAAGTTGCAAATATCAATCACAACTAGCTTCATTGACTAATTTCTTAAGGATTTTCAATATAGTTTTGTTTGAGTCCTTAAATTGACCATTACCTTGTGGATAATGAGTGGAAAAATGATGCTAGATATAGGATTGGTGGAAAATATCATGGAAATATTGATTTTTGAAAGGATTTACGTTATCTATAAGGATAGCATGAGGGATACCATAATGAAAAAAATATATTTTATGATAAATTTGGCTATTTACTTTTCGATAATATTGGATAATGGAATAGTTTCAACCCACTTCATAAAATATAGTGGTGGTAATGAACTTATGGCCATTAGATGAAGGGGGGTGAATTTTTCCTATGAGTTTGAGTTCCCATTGTGAAAAATTCCAAGGAGTAGATATTGATTGTAACTCCTAGGTGGGAGTATGAATCAAGTCTCCATGTTATTAACATTGACGGTATTTCTTAGAATTTTTTTTATCTTGTTCCATAGTTGGCAAATAATATCTAGTTCTTAACAACTTTTTGAAAAGGGTATGTTGATTGTCAAAACAACACAACATTAAACAAAATATCTCTATTCTATTTGTCCTAAAAAGAAAGATAACATAAAGTAACTCTAACTCCCAAGGTCCTGGTAGTTGGTTCTCAACTGTTGATATTGCTCAATGGTCAATGTAACTGTAATTTCAAGGGGCCTTTGCTGGTAATAAGGAACAAAACTACATTAGATCAATTAACCTACATTGGGGGGTTTTAAATAAATAGAAAAAGATAGATCAGGGCTTTAGAACAGTAAAATATGAATAAAACTTCTTAATATCTAGACATGCACATTAATAATGAGTGTTTCTTTATCCAACCAAAACCACAACATGATGCAATCCATAGAATAATCTACACCACTGCATACATTCATAGTGCTAATTCAACGATCACAACCATTCACTAAAACCTTTACTTTAAGATTCAAAATAGATCATTCACTCATCATTAAAACACAGATCAAATAAACATAACAACAATTTCATTCACAGATAATTCAATGAGATAATCTTGAATCCAGTTTCCTCTATTGATTTGCATCAAATAGAAAACATTTAGGCACAACAACTCACTGGCATACGGATTGATTATGATTCATTAATCTTATCAAAGAGGTCCAAACTTAACAACATGTAAACTGTATAAAAACCGTAAAATGTATCCAAGTTCAACTGAACTTTCAAAGTATCTGCTAACAATTCATGAAATCCTAAGACTATGATTCCTATCTGCTATCATATCAGGTGGCTAATCTTTCTTCAATGAGCTAACCTTTACAAAATAGAGCCCAAAAGTACATATAGACATGCCATGCGTAAGTTTCTCTCAACCAGAAACTCAGATCCACAAATTAAGGAACCGGGACTGCATGAAGGAACTAGACTTGATCTTCAGTTACAAGGTTGATTGCTTTGTTGTACAAAATTCTGACGCCCAAGAGAGAAGGTGGAACTGGTGGAAGAGAGCTTGAGTCCAACTTGTGTCAAAATCCTACAAAATAGGAGAGGAAAGGATGTTGTGTCAAGAGGAGAGTGTTTTGCTGCCAGCTCACTCCTATGTTGTTTGGTCAAGGATATACTCATCATAACTAGAGAATACTTGTTGAAGGATATCCAAATCAGGCCCATCTAACCAATTATCCTCAAATTTGATCCTCTTCAATTCTGCTGAGGTGAATTCTTGCATATCCTTCAATTTGATTAATTCCCTCCTAGTAGCTTTCACCTCTTCTCTAACATCCATGAGCCTGTCTAGCAACAAATCTTCTCCATCATCCTCCTTTTGCATCACTTCCTTGAATCTACTACTCCACTTCTCCTTCAACTTGTCCAAAGGAATACCCTCTTTGACTGGGATGTCCACGTTGACCAGAATGGCAACTACTGCCTCCAATTCATCAATCTACTCATTCAAGTCTTTGCTTGCTTCTTGAACCTCATTCTTATGCTCATAGATGAACTTGGATTTGAATCTTATTATGCTCATATTCTTCTCAATAAAATATGCATTACCTTCCTCAAGAATTGACTGCTCGAGGAGAGTTGACTTGGGCACTTTACTGATGTCTTTAAGCTTCTTAACATATTCTCTATACTCTTCATCTTGTTTCTCTAGGACTTCAGCATGCTAGTTCATATTCTCTACCAACTCAAGTGTTGTTTCATGAACTTTGAAACTATCAGCCAATGCTTCACCAACCTCCTGATTGAGTCTATCAATCCATCTGTTAAGCATGCCCACCTTACTTCTCATTTGTACCAAGTCATCAACTTCCTTTTTACTTAGTAGGACTAGGGTTTTGGGAGCAACAACTTGTTGAGAAACTGGGGTGGAGACATCCTTTAAGAACTTGTGTAACTGATCCAATTGGGCTTTAAGTTCATCTTTCTTCTACTTATCCTTGATCATTCTAGATTTTGTGGAAGAAGCTACAATATCAATTAAATTCAGTTGTTGATTCCTTGTAGGTCTCCCCAAATTCACAGTGCCCAATTGGTAATCAATTATTTGCATATCATCCATGTCCTTATCCACCATTGGAATTGCACATTCAACAACAATTTCTCCTGCATCTGTGAGCTTGGTTGAATGAAGAACTCTGGATTTCTTTTTAGGTATTTCCTTTTCAATCTCCTTCATCATCTCATCCCAATTGAGAGGTTGAGGTTCAACTATCTGCTTTTTCTCTAAGTCAAGCTTTAACCATGTAGGAGCAACAAGAGTAGTAACCACTTGTGTTGAAGAAGAGGCAATAGTAGTAGAAGATAAAGGTTGCAATATAGTGTTCTTAGGTTGAGAGTCAACCTCTTGCACATTTTTTTGTTCTCTTTGTGCATCCTCTTGTGCAAGTCTCCCAACTTCTTCTTTATCTTTTTTCTCTTGTAACCTTTTGGATTCATGTTCCTTCTTCAAACACTCTTCTTCCAACCTCCTCTCCTCATACATCTGATCTGTCTATTTTTCCAATTCCTTGACATAGTCCCATGCCTCCTTAGACTTATGTTCATGTAGAGAAAGTTCTTTAGCCTCCTTCTCTCTCTCTAGGAATTCTTGCTCTTATTTCTCTCTATGTGCTTCCTCAACAGCTTTGAATTTAGCCTCAAGGGCTTCTTTTTCTCTTATTTGGGCAGCTTTTCCCTCCTCCAGATCATGGATCTTTAGCAGCATAGCCAATTTTTCTCTTTCCTCTTTAATTTTAAACTCCTAATCTCTTTTTTGTTGTTGCTTAGCCAATTCATCAACCTTGGCTTCAACATCCAATTATTGTTGTTTCATCAATGCATCAACTTCTACTTTGGCATCAACCTCTTTCTGTTTATCAAATGCCTCATCTTGTGCCTTGGAATCTACTTCTCTTTTGGCATCCTCAAACAACTTCCATTGATCTTCTTTAGTCAACACATGTTCAGTCCCTGCATCCTCAGTCTCATCAAGGGATGCCACCACATGAGTTTCTTTGTTGGATGGGGTAGCCTCAGAATCTGTCTTTATGTCATGAATCTATATTTCAGGTTATTTCTCCTTCAAGGATTCAACTTCTCTATGGAGGTTTCCCATAGGATTTTCTTCACTTGGTTGCTCTGTGGTAAGAGGTTGAGTTGATTCCTCCCCTACAACAGATGTTGAGGCACCAGGTTCAGTTATGGCCTCTCCTCCATGTGCTTCAGCAGGTTCAATCTCTTCCCCAGAATTAGGAGGGAAAAACTCTAAGGGCTCCTTAGGAGCCAGTCTTCTCTTTGTTCTTTTGTACCCTTGAGTGGTACTTGCTTCCTTTCTCTTCTTGGAGGTCTGAGCCTCTGGCTCCTTAATTCTCATTACAACCCATTGAATGCTCCTATCCAATACTGGCCTTGCAATATGTTTTATGTCAATGGATTCTTCTGCATTTCAATCCACTAGATCAAGGTCCTTGGTACCTATATTTTTTGCATCATATTGGGGATCCAAAGTTACCCCATCATTTGATAATGTCTCAAGGATGTCTTACTTTAACCCATACTCAACCATGAGCTGGATGGGAAGTATTTCATAGTTCCTTCTTCTAAGATCATACTCATCTTGCAGGTCCATCCAAAAATCCTCCAGTAGATTAAAGTGTTTGTCAAAAATAGTGGGCATCAAAGCCTGCATCCTGTGTTTAGGATCAAAATGTTTCATGGAAGTATATAAAGCTAACTTCAAATAAATCAACTCATCATAGATTACCTTAGCTGCCACATTGTGTGGATAGCTATATTCACCCAACTTCATGGGGAATTTGTGGCAACCAGGCTTGTGCTTATTAGCAAACTTCATGTTGACTGGTAGATCTTGATAGATGAATTCCATTAAGATGATTCTATTGTTGTAGCACCTAGGAAGTAAATGAGGGTTGCCATCAAAACCACCCAACCTGAAGTAAGTAAATCTGGGGTATTGAATATACCAATGCCCCATTCATTAATGAAGTCCATAGCCTCCCTACTCAATTTGTAACCAACATCTCCTGTGAACTGGTTAATGATAACATATAGAAATGCATCATTAACCCTTTTGTATTGTGGCTTAGAAGCCTGTAAGGTGAGTTGATCATAATGACCCCACACCGTTTTCTATCCTTGGGCTTCTTCCAATATGCCCACTGCATTCAGTCTAGGAAAGATCCCCCTTCTGGCAGTTGCATAAATCACATAAGAGGTCATGAAGAAACTCTTGGTTTCTCTCACTCTAAGCATTTGATTGTGTATGCATTTTGACACAATCATGGGCCATTCAAATTGTTGCTTACCATCAAGGATAGTTTGGATGAATGGGAACATCCATTCTTTAAAATGGGAGGCATCTCTCTTCCCAAATACTTTGGAGAGCATCATTATTATGTCCCCAATCTCCTTGTAGAAGTATGCCCTTTTAGGCTGATTAGGAAGCTTTGCTAAGGACTTCTTCTCAACTCTTATCCAAGTATTATTCATATGATTCCTGCTAGTTTCCTTCTTGTCACTATAAAGCTTCAGTGCCTCTGCTTCATTGAGCTTCACGGGAAGTTTTCTTGAGGGTAAGGTGCATTGAACATTTGAGCAATATCAACGATTGAGAACCAACTTCACCCAGGACCTTGGGAGTTAGATTACTTCATGTTATCTTTATTTTGAAGAGGAAACGAAGCTAGAGATATTTTGTTTAATGTTAATTTGTGTTTTGACCATCAATAGGTAGGTCCTAGAATGAGCCCTAAAAATTCATTCATGTGCCACAAATAAGGATGTTTTAGCTTCTTCTATGTTTAGACACCTAAGGAGGATACCATAAAAAATACTTTGATAAACGGTATCACTAAGGATGACAAAATGAGAAGATTGGAAAATGAATGTTTTATTTTGAGCACTAGACAAGTTAGGTGGAAGGGTGTTGTTACAAAGATAGGTATAAACATCATGCTACTAAGGAGAATTAGGATCAACAAGCTCACACACTAATTCAAATTTAGGAACATCAAAATTTTGAATTAAAATTTTTTCTATGAGGAACTCACAATGATGAGTGGTATGAGGCATGTCCAAGGGAGATCCAACAATAGCCATAGAATTCACAACTTTATTATTTAACCTTGGGATTTACACAAAGATGATAGTTGAAAAGTATTATTTAAATATATCTACGATCCTCTTGCTAGGGAGGATTTTTTCATCCTTTGTTTGATAATCATCATTTACTTTCCTTATAACCTGTAGTGTAGAAAATTGTACTCCTTTCTAAGTGAAAGTACAATTTCATACTTAATTTGGACCTATTTTAGTGAACTCCATTTTTTTTATATATTTTTACCCTTCAAAATATGCCCCTAATTCCCTTTATTATGCATCCCAAGGCCTATTTTTATCATTTTTCAACACCACAACACACATTGAACAAATTCCTTTAATAAATTAAAGGCCCCAAAGTAAATGAGTCTTGAAAATTTAGGTCAGAACCCATTCGCCCAAGGGTGAATAGGTCCCATTTAGGTGCTAAAACCCAATTTAAAATATGTTTTTAGCAGCATTTTAATGTTCAAAATTCAAGTGGAAAAGGTCAACCATCAAGATTTAATAATTGGGAAACTAGAGAAGAAGCCTATAAAGCCTAGTCTTTTCACCATTTCAAACTAGATTGACAAGAGATTGAGAAGATATTCATAACATTAACACTCAAGAGAAAGGAGAGAACATTCAACCAAGCAACGTTGAAGTCTTGGAGTAGCATTTCATTTGTTTTTACAGGTCTTCAAGCTCATTTTTCCAAGAAAGATCAAGCATTGTTCATGATTTGAAGGTTGATGCCAATGGTGGATCATGATGGATTCTAGTTTTTGGGACATGCACCTAGCCATTCTCCCTAACCTAATGACTTGTTTCCTAAGTGATCCCATCTTCAATCTTCATTCTACTAGCTACATAGAGCAAGGAATAATCAGATTTTTGATCTATTAGGGTGTTTTGACTTCTCCCTAACTAGGTCTTTGTCATTTTTCATTTTCATTTAGGGATCTTATTCTAACCACTTGAATAAGGTTTCTTTGCATTTTAGCTCTTAACACCTCATATGTACTTAACAATAGGGCTTTCACACATTGTTATTCATCAAATTTTCATATTTCTATCAAGGTTTAATTACCAAATTTGGGGTTTGATTGAGGAAAACCCCCATACAAACAAAATATTGTTTTTTAGTTTGTGCTACAAATTGAGAGTTGAGATTGAAGATTTATAGGTATAGGAGTAGAGTACAGACAGAGGGATACATGATCAAATTTTTATTTTCTAGAAAGGGATACAAGGACCTATTCACCCTTGGGTGAATCTGTCCTATTGCAGATCATAAAAACCACTTTTGGAGCCAAGTACATACCATCCTAACCTTCTTAGATCTGCTGGTTAATGGTTGTTTATGTTAATGCAATGATAATACTTCATGTTCCAAATGATAGATCTCATAGGTTTTTTTTTTAATGCACTTTTATTCTTCTTCCAAAACTGTTGTTCAGTCATTTCTGTCACAAGGTGTTGGTGTAATTAAATGTCTTGTACCTTACAGTCCTAGGTCATGATTACACCTTAGTTAAGTTTACTTAGGGACCACAAAGGAGGTTGTAGGAGACTTTCCACC
>VDFB02204670.1:0-22816 GCA_007258455.2 Sequoia sempervirens | reverse complement strand
AGGAATGAGGGTTGAGATTTGAGAGAGAGAGGAGGGGTTGAGGGTTTTAGGATTTAGGGTTTACGGTTTAAGGGTAGAGGGTGTAGGGTTGAGATAGAGAGAGAGAGAGATACATGGGGTTGATGGTTTTAAGGTTTACGGTTTATGGTTTAAGGGTTGAGGGTAGAGGGTTTAAGGTTTAGGGTTTTAGGGTTTTAGGGTTGAGGGTAGAGGGTAGGGGATTGAGAGAGAGAGAGAGATTTGAGGGTTATAGGGTTGAGGTTTTAAGGGTTCACAGTTACATTTTAAGGGTAGAGGGTAGAAAAATCTATTTCACTCCAACCCCTCTCCCATTGTGAGGTCTTTCTCCCCACCCTAACTGGATAACTCTTTATCCCTCTCAAGTCTCTATCGCTCTCAGGTCTCAGTCCCTACCATGCTACTAGGGCTAATATCTCTCACTCATATCCCTCTCCCTCTATCTCAAGTCTCACTACCTTTCTATTGATATTGTGAAAGCATTTCAAAGCACCACATTTGGCTAGCGCCAAATTTGGTGCTCTCCAAATTTGGCAATCGCCAAATGTGTTTTCACCTTGAAACGGTAAAATAGGAGTTCACCCCATGATTCTAGCCCACATGCTTATGCTTTTGTCTGGTTCAGCGCTTAATCTGATAGAGAAACACAATTTTTATGTAGTTGACTCCCTATTGTACCAATCTATGCTTGATCCATCACCTTTTTTCCACCAATTTGCATGCAGACAACATAGATGAAGACATTTTGAAGTTTCTACATCATTTTACATTATCTTAGGTAATATATTTATTTTTGGTAATATTGAAATGTTTATATTTACTATGTTTGTTTATTTTTGACAATAATCTAAATTTCTTTAATGATTTTATTAATCATAACAATTGGACATAAAATTCAACATTGAATTAGATAAGAGTTGCATAAAAAAGTTTAATTTTTATGACTTTGAAGAAAAAAATGAAAACCATGACATAATTTAGATGAATTCATGTTTAAACATATATAAACGACATCAAATTAACACAAATTTTCTTATGAATTCTATTTGCATTGCTTATAGTAGTCCATTTCCAGCATGCTTAGATAAACAAATTCAACTTAACACAAGTTTTTTTTTTTTTTTGACAATTTATAAACCATTCATTTGATGATTTTATTAATCTTCATTGTTACACATAGAATTGAACATTAAATTCATTATTACTGATGGTTGTGGGAAAACTTTTATTTTCAACTAATTTGGAAAACCTAAGAGCTTTCATCAATGTTAATGTGCAAGTTTCTATTTTTTTTTGTGCCATAAAGAATTCACCTTCATCATGTACTTAGATAATTTCAAGTGACTCAAGACATAGTTGGTTTAATTCAAGTTTCCATTCATTCATACCATTTACCATTCTTCCTTGGTAGATTTATGTATGAAAAATGTTGTAGCATATAGACATGTTTGATAATTCCAAACAACTCACTGCCTTCTTTCATAAAATGCTTTGGTGTGTTCAATAAAATGCAATGTAATCAACGTTATCAATATGTTTCATAAAATGCATTACTTACTTTTTTTCTATGTGTGATTGTGAATATGCAACATTCAACATCATGCCAAGGAAATGACCAAATCCTCTAACACTGGAAGAAAATGCAATAAAAAATGCAAGGAGAAGAGAATCAAAAAATGCATCTCATGAAGCAAAAGAATTGCAGCCTATACAACCAGAAATTTATGTGCAATCTAAGAGATGTACAATTGGAAAAACAAAGGGAAAAAATGGACAAAGTTCATGGAAGGACACAAATGGATCCCCAAGTTGGAGGCACATAATCAACCATAGGTAAAGTTCAATGCACATCTCTAGTTGAAGACACACCAACAATAACATGCGGTCTTCCAAGTACATCGAAAATCACACCATCAACAACATTGTATTTCAAAAGTACGTCAGCAAACACACCTCTATTTGAAGTCACTCCACAAATGACTTCTCAAGTTGGAGGTACAACATAATTTACATGTCAATCTCAAGGTATGTCATCAATTGCACCTCTGATTGAAGGTACATGATCTATCCCCAATGTTTTTGACATTCCTAATGTTGACACAAATTTACATTTGACAAATCTTCCTAGAGTTTTGTATAGAAAACCTAGATTTTTTATTGATATTGATTCCAATGTTTTGAAATGGATGCCTGATAAGATGTCAAAACATACATGTCAAAGAGTTGCACAGAGGATATGGAGTTTTTTTTTAGAAGCTAAGTGAGGGTGGAAGATGCCAACTATTTGTTGAAATGATGAGGCAACTCAAATTCAGGCCCACCATGAAGGCTCTTGGGCTGAGAGTTTCGAATGACTCAAGTGAAAATTCCATTGTAAAGAACTTGATGAGTGCATATGAGAGCGTGGGTTCTACCTCACGCACGAAGGATAGTTGTGCCATAAGACATGTGATGACAACAACACTGTTAAGCAGTCAAACAAGGAACAAGGTGAACCTTACAAAGACAAGTAAGTATGTAAAAATAAGTAGATCATCTCTAATGAGAGCCAAAGGAAGGTGTGAAAGATTGGAGGAACCAAATAGCAATGAGTTATGGGCATTCTCGGATAGAGTGCCATGGAAAGATAAAAGAATTGCTCAAGGCTTGAGATCTTTAATAGTAGATTATTGGAAGGATAACACAAGGACCTCTCCTAATCAAAGAGATGTTGTAAGAAGGAGAATTGGTAGTAAAATCTATAAGCCACATCCAAAGTATTATTTGGATACCACTCAAACCCATTTCTTTGCTAATTTTGTACAAAGGTTTCCTGAAATTAAAATATGTCAAAGGTATTTTGAAATGCTAAAGCCTTTTTATGTCAAAATAAATCACACACGCACTACTTGTTGTTGTAGAGTACATATTGAGTTTTCTAACCATTATGATGTTTATTATCGCATATGTGTAGATACGCATACTGACAATGTTTTGCAAGAATGTAACATAAGGCCTCCACCTAAATCCTCAAGGGAATTCTTATCTTCCATTTTATGTGAAAGAGAGGATGGTCAAAAAATTTACAAGTCATTTTTGGATGGCACATGTCATCATTGTGGTGGCATGCAACATTTTCCAATTTTCCAACACATGGCTAGTACACACACAATTGGAGACAATTTGTCAAATTTGGCAAATACAAGAAAATGGCCTACAGTCTAAAAGATGGGAAAGAAGCAAAGTGTGAATTGGTTAGTGATAAGATTCCATTATATCAATTTATGGGAATTTTTCGTGATCAAGTGATCTATGAGTATGCAATGCATACACATAGAGTTCAATGGTTGGGCTCACAGTTCAAGTTATGCAAGGACACGTTTCCACTTCATAGCATTGTTTCAATTGTCAACTTCGCAGAGAACTACACACTACAGCCACAGAACAACGTGAACTCACAATACTAGAACTCCACACAAGTTGCTATATTTTTACATATAGCATTCATTCATGCAAATGATAGTACAAAGGATGATAGGAAAGTATTGAGGGAGTATCACTTTTACATCAGTGATGATCTCACACATTCTACCAAGTTTGTGCAAGGTCGCGTTAAGATGTTCTATGCTAATCTGGCTACCAGGGGCATATCATTCAATCAACATATCATATGGTCAGATAATTGTACATCGCAATTCAAGAATGCCAGAATGTTTTACTGGTTGAGCAAGATGCATAGGATCAGTGGTGTTCAACATATGTGGAACTTCTTAGAGGCCAAGCATGGAAAGGGGGAGCATGATGGAGCAAGTGCATGTATCAAAAGAGCCCTTGCATGAGAAGAGTTAAAGTACAAAGATAGTGTAAAGTTGACAAATGCAAGATCAATTGTCGAGTGGTGTAATCATGCAATGGGTCCAAGTAACCAAGGAAATTCTTTAGTTCATAGTTTTTTTCATTTAGTAGATGATACTAACATTGCAAAATATGAGGATTGTTGTCCACTAACAGGATCGAGCGAGCTACACTCTTTTAGAAGCTCCAATGCAGGTACATGGACTATCCATACACGAAAGATGGCATGATTTTTTTCTACACACACCTATTTTAGGCTTTCAACCATATCAGCAAGGCAATGAATTGTTTGATAAAATGCTTTGGTAAACATGGACAAAAAATGTGGTAGCATAGGCAAGGCAATGAATTGTTTGAAAAAATTCCTCAAAGAAACGTGGTCTCATGGTGATGGAATGGCATGAAAATCCATAGCAATTTGCATTTCATGGCATTCCATCACCATGAGACCACATTTCTTTCAAGCATTTTTTTCAAGCAGTTCATTGCCTTGTCTATAGTATTGCTTGCTATTATGCTTTTGATATATTTTTTCCAAGCATATATAGCTTGTTCAAAAGCACTTTTTTTATGCTTTTAGCCATAGCAACAAGGTAATGAATTGTTTGACAAAATAATTTGGTAGACATGTATGAAAATTGTGGTAACATAGACAAGGCAGTGAACTATTTAAAAAAATACGTCAAAGAAATCTGGCCTCATAGAATGCCACGATAACAAAATGCAATTGGCAGTTGCTCCTACTTATTAGTTATGCAATGTGAAGTAATTACATAATTGCTTAGGTTGACTTTGTAAAAAATATATTGTAATTGAAATTTTTCCGTCTATCAGCATCTGGTTATTAGTTATGCAGTGTGAAGTAATGCTTTGAATTTGATAGATGTGCAATAAAATGTAATCAACGATATGAATATAAACTACAAAAAAATATTTTTTACAATTCATTAGTTAAAATATTTATTTTATTTGCTCTCTATATCTCTATATGCTATGGAAATACCTTTCAATTTCAAAATAAATAGATTTTATCTCTTGTTCTATGATTTTTTACATTTTTTTAAATATGATTTTTTCCCAACTTTTTAAAAAACTCTTATACTTTTGGTTTGTCAATTTTTCCCCAAAATATTTTTTATGCTATGCATTTGAAGCATGAATCATACACGTGAATAAATGCACTATATGTGAAGTATACATGTGAATAAGTGAAGCATACATGTGAATAAGTGAGGCACAAGTAATTGAAGCATTCCAAACGATACAAACCACCAAGAATGGAGCTTATTTACACAATACCCTTTAGATGGAGCTTATTGAGCAATCAACAGTAATTAATTAAGCATTAGATGTAAACAAAATCCATTCCTACAACATTCAAGCATACAATTTACACAATATGCATGATAACATGATTCAAGAATGGTAGTAGCAACATAATATTTTTTTAATCAAAAATTCGTAAGGTATACAATGATATATATTGATAAAAGTATATAGAATATATCCAAAAAATCCATACAGGCTTAGTACAAAGGAGCCATATTATGGACATAAAATGTCATTTATATATTTCTTGTACAAAACATATGTTCCAAAATGCCACATAGGCATACAACAAATGACCCTAATACAATCATTTCCCTCTAAGGGAAGGAAATAGATCCTGTGTTTCCTTCAAAATTTAGCTGGATGAGTGACTATTGGTTCTCTGGTCTTTTGAACACACTCGCTAGTCCTCCTCTCTTCACTCTGGACCTTCAACTGATACCATAAGATGTAAAAATGTTAATACATGGAAATTGAATTGTGGAATGACATATAACAAAATATAATCACTTACCGCATACAGATAGTCATCATTCACATTTATATCATTACCACGTCCACGATCTAGAGTGACAACCACCTGTAGCAACCATCAAGATAGAAATTAAGCTACACAAAAGTATCATGAGAAATTTCTATAATAGACCATAAAAGAGAAAATATAATGTCAAATCGACTAATCTATTGCATACCTCTCTCAATGGATTAGAACTGGCTATTGTTGCAGCAACTCCATGGTCCATCGTGCCACCAACATCACCAAGGCTATCTGATGTCAACATTTGCAAATGGTAAATAAAAGAGTAAATGGTAGGGTGAGCTATTAAATGTTAATGGGATGGGATTAGGAAGGAATAAAGGAACAAAAAGTTAATTAGGAGAAGATAATGTGACACGATCAAGGAATACAAATGCAATGTTTTTGTTTCTCATCATTTTTTTAGATTTGTATATGCAAAATTATGAAAACTAGCTAACATTGTTTTACAACACCATTATTGAATAAAGGCTACCTAAGTGTAAGGTCCTTGAGGAAATGAATTGCGAGGTGTGGAGGTCGAAGGTCCACCAAGAAACTATTTGAAATCCAAAGCATGTCATGAGACAAACATTCAAATATAAAATTCAACTTTTCAAATGCAATAATAATATCTTTAATACTAGTTGCATACATGTGGACACAACATCGAGAATGAATAAGGGTATGTAGTAATGGGGCACGTCTCATGAACACTCTAACCCTGAAATTTCATCAAATCGAAATTCTACCAATTTACTTATTCTTAAATTTCAAAATATAATTTAATAAACAACATTAAATGAACTTGTTGAATTTTACCTAATTGTCAATGTCAAATGTATCATTCAGCAAATCATCTATGAAAACCATCACCTCTACAACTGATGTAGGTTGTGTAGCTACATCCCGAGCACTCTGATAATCATATGTTCAAACTGCACCACAAGCGCCACAATGGTGGGGTGGAGCTTGAGGCCTACACGTCTCCTCCACACCATGCTCTACTAGAGGCCTCGCACACTATAAAATGGTCTGGGTGAGTAAGCCAATCGACTCCAGCGTTTCCACCTCTACATTATCCTTAACAATGGAAGGAACAACAACATGCTCCACCATGGGTCTGGCCAAGGGTCTCGGTGCCAACTGTGGATTACGTCATGCATCAGGTCTATCATGTGTGGAGCCCCCACTTCTACCCTGAAAGTCTAAGATGCCAAAATAATTTGGCATCTTATTGAGGATAAACTCATAATAGAGTTTCCTCAAAAAGTATTGTGGTACCTCATGGTTATTGCATGGAGGTTGGTCAAATACCATCCACCACCGCTCCCAAAATTTATTTTTAATTAACTCATGGTGGAATCAATGGATGGGGAACCTCCTACATGTATGAGACAAAGGTGTGTTGGTTTTCAAGTCTGTAAATAGGGCACACAAGTTGGATTTGTTAATTTTTTTATTTTTTAACATCTGCATATGACAAACCTCTAACATAATATTGTCTCATCTCATGCCTCTTATTTGACCAAAAAATTATTTTCTCGCTCATTTCTCCTACATGAGATACAATTGACTTCAATGATTTAACAATCCCCCTCTTATAAGGGAGGGTTTTGGCATGCTCAGTTAATCTTCCAATTAATTGTTCAATGTCTCTTTTATTGTTTTCAATTTGATTTAGAACATTTTCTTGTGTTCCTTGAGGATTCCTATGAATTGATGGAGGAATTTCAGGTTCTTGAATATGAGGCTTTTCCTGAGGGGGTGATTGTGAATTCTCAAAGTTTCAAGGTGGAGATTCATTCCCTGATAATTAGAACCGAATTTTATTATAAAAATCTATTTCAATCTACATTTTAAATCAAATTCGAAATAAATTGAATAAAAATACATACCTCTTCACAATCTTCCACCTGTTGGAGGCATCCTCGTGAAAGATAGCAAACTAACGATGCAAATAATGGATGATATTTGGAAAGTGCGAGTTACAGACCTCCAATCCTCCAAGCCAAGCCATAGGTTGAAGACAAATGAGGGTTTGAAATACGTTTTGTGCTTTTATTTTTCTTTTCAATTTGGCGCACGCCAAATTTTGTGTGCACCAAATGGCCAATTTTAGCCTTTTTTTGCAATTTTTTACAATTTGGCACCTAAATTATGTCACAGATTGGTGCATTTACCCATGTTTTAAAGTATCGAATCTTTTATCTTGATTGGATCCAATATTGCTTCTGGAAGCACCTTACGTAGATTCATATCAACTATCCTGATGAAGTCATGAGTCAAGACTGACTTGGTCTTGAATTCAATCTGAGTGTATTACATTCTAAAAAAATTGCCTATTGACTGTGAACACGGCTATATTCTGACTACTTTTCTAGAAAGCGCACCATAAAAGCATGACTGTAAGATTTAAAACCCTGAATTTGGATAATTTTTTCTAATTCGACCCCCTCCAATTCAATTGAGACTAACTCAAAGTCCTGAAAATAAAATAATATTAAAATATTCAATTCTTTTTAACTGTGAATTTGCAATTTAATATTACAAAGGGCGCCAATATTGAAGAAAACCACCATTTTAATGCTTGCATCCAAAAAGTTGAATTTAATATTTTTTCTAATAAATTAGCAATAATCTTTGCATAATAATTCTAGAAAGTCAAAAATTAACTCTCTAGGCATCCATTTGCAAAAGTTTGAGATTTTTCACTAACTTCCTACTTTATAGCTCACTGAAAGTTACACTTGCCCCTATTGAGTTATGATTTCTAAGTGATTGAGTGAGGCTGTGACCGAGCTGAGATATCCATTATGAATCCTGTAGAGCAAGGATGAAATGTGTTAGGGTTAGAGATGGCAGATATCTAACAATTAAATGCAAATTTAAATAATAAACAGAGAAACTAAAACACACAGAATAAATCATAACACAAAGAATTTAACGTGGTTCACCCAATCTGGGCTACATCCACCAAACCGCAGCCATCCAATACTTTTATTATCCAGTGCAAAACCTATTACAATCTTGCGAATAATCACATTTTTCATCATACTGTAACCCCCATCCCAACCCCTTTTAACAAGCTTTTAGAAGCTTCCAGAATTAGGGTTTTACAAAGTCAGTTTTCTTTCTTTTTCGGAGATTTTTCCTTTTTCGCTGATGACGCAAAAAAAAATGGCAAAAAAAACAGCCCGACCCCGGACCTTGACGAGGACAAGGGGCTAGGGTGTACAGTATACCATGGGCTATACAATATAGCATGATCAGTCGCCACATACCAACAATCTCCCACTTGGAGACTGATCAAGCTCCACACCATCACAAAATGTCTATTGGGAGTTTCAACTACTAAAATCAACATTTGACACCTCAAAAAATTAGGTGCCTTTGACTAAATTGATGTAAGGTCTACAGACGGCCATTTCTTTGAATTTCCATCTGACGCTTTGAACTACCGCTACCGATGAACGATGAACCCTTCTAAGTGGATGATAGGTTCATTGCATGACTAGAAGAATTCTGCATCCAATGACTATACATAAGGTGCCTGAAAGCTGCAATAGGAACCCCAAAAGTAAGGGTGCCCCTAGCCTGTGAAGGTGCAATCACTAATTTGACAAAAGTATAACTTTCATTAGGACGCCATACTTTGACCCCTGACACCGAGAGTTGAAGTGCTCTGATTCACGCACCTTCAGTCTCTTTGCGTAGCTAGAACAACTTGCAAGAGATGTCTTTGGAGGTGACGAAACAAGAAAACTGCTTCTAAGACCTCAAAAAGAAGGGCGCCTTTTGCAAGGGGATGTGTATTTTCCATACTTAGCCATTTTCCTGGTTGTCTGATTTCTTTAGGATTATACACTGACTTCTCACGTATGGGCATTTGACAAATCCCGAAGGCTGATGGTTGGGCTCGTTGGATAGTTGGATTAAATCCGCACAACTCTTATGAAGACTGTAACTGCTAAAAACCCCATCTGATAAGCCTAAAGGCTAGGCGTCCCTAACCTACAAAGGTACAAGTGTGTATTTCTACATTTTTCCACCCTTTGTTTTACATGCTCGATAGAACCTCTATCACGATCACTCAAAATTTCAGATCATCTCGCAAACTGATGTGTTTCAAAGCCAAAATGGATTAGAAAAGATCTTCGAAAGATGGAAACTACAAATTCAATTCTCTGAGGGGTCAAATTCAAGGGCGCCCCTGGGCTATAGGGACGTAAAAACTGAAAATTTGACAACCTCTGTGACATGCAACCTCCTTGTATCTTTAGCTTCTGACTTCAATTGTTGGAGTTCTACACTTCAGGTGACCTCACTTGATAGCTCCTCATAAAGATGGACTAATTATGAAGAGATTGAACATATTTGCAAGAACATGCAACCAAATTTGAGCCTTCAAAAAGAAGGGCGTCCCTAGGTTGCAGGGGCGTAGATCTACTTTCTACAAAATATCATCATTTGTTTCTGCTTCCGTAAACACTATTTTGGCTACTAACTTGACCTTGTAGGAGTATAATTTTGTCGTGAAGCACTTCTCCATCATAACATGTCTTGCTTTGAGTCCTAGGTTCAAGTTCTAACCTCCAAGTACTAACCAATTGTTGTTGATGATTGACATGAAACTGACCAAATTCCATACTTGACTTGCCCAAAAACTGTATTTTAACATCATTTTAACAAGGTTTAGACTCTTTTAAGAAAAATTCCTTAATGAAGCAAAAAAATTGGTTTGGGTACAATATTAGGCTCCATCTGGTGACCATGTCAGATACTTACAGCATAGGAGAACCCTAGAATATTTGTGTTATGTAGATTGGTGACTTAAGGTTTTGGCATCAGAGTTAGGACTTTTCCCTAATCACCTAACCTAAAAAATAACCTAAAACAAGACTATCTAAATCACCTAAAACAAGACAAAATATCATAGAATGGGGAAACACAATACGACATAATGATAAAGCATAAAAAGTATTCAAAAAATACTTACAAGTATCACTCCTCCCCCGAAGGGTTGAAGTGTTTGAGATATTGCCCACTATAAGGAAGCGGTCATCCTGATGTGAGAGAATGTGTGTCTTCTCTCCTGCGGATTCATGGATCTAAAAGGGACCCAACCACAAGGAATCAAATTTACTGTGCATTCCTTTAGGTTCATGCCTTTTGTCCCACAAAAGGACTTGATCTCCAACTTCAAAGTCTCTATGACAAGGCTTTTTGTCAAAAATATTTTTCACTCACTCTTGGCGCTGAGTGATTTTATCAACAACCTCCACCCTCTCTTCAATCTTCATCAGGTACAGTATTCTCTTCTGAATAGGGTCTTTGAACTCTTCATCCTTCAATGTAGATGCTAGTTGTAAGGCAAACAACTCCAAAGTGATAGGTAAAACCGCTTCTATACCATACAAAAGTACGAAGGGCGAGGTGTCGATGGCTCTTTTGGGAGTGATTCTATTATCCCAAAGAGCATCATATAACTTTGTGTGCCAAGCCCACCAATTTGGCTCAACCAGCTTACGCACAATTGTGACAATGATTTTATTTGATGATTCAGCATGTCCATTACCCTAAGGGTAATAATCCAATGAATGTGACAGCATGATGTCATGATCAAAACTAAAACTCAAAATCTCCTCTGATGAGAAGCATGTTGCATTATCAGCCACAATTTTATGAGGCACTTCGAAGCGTGAGATGATGTTTTCCTTTATAAATTTGTAAACCACTTCGGAAGTAGCTCGTTTGGTAGGAATTGCTTCAACCCACTTCGTGAAATATTTTTTTCCTGTTAGGACATAAACATGCCCCTTATTGGAACTTGGGTTGATATGACCTACAAAATTTATACCCCATTGCTGAAATGGAGCATCGATGATAACTGGCCTAAGTGGAGTAGCTGCTAATATGACTTTACCAGCAAACTGCTGACATAGCTAACATTTATACACCCATTCATAGGCATCATGGAACATAATCAACGAATAAAACTATGCTTGCAATATTTTTAATGCAATGACCCTCGATGAAAAGTGTCTTATGCATGCTTGACTGTGAAAAGCATCCAACAATCTTTGTTGTTGGTCTCTACCGACACATAAAAGGAAATTTTTGTCAAGGTCGCGCTTGTACAAAATGTTATTAATAAGCACAAAGTTATGTGCTTTCAACTTCAATGTTCTCTTCTATTTTTTGTCCATGTGACGTGGACATTCTCCATATGTTGAATAATACCACAAGGGTGTGTACCATTCCTCCACAAGAATCAACAAATAGGACCAAAGGAAGGTCCCCTTCAATTTCCTATTCATAATCAACTCCACCATTTCTCTTAATCTTACGATCTCCATCCTCTGCCAATAATCGACAAAGACCTTGCTCACGGACTAGCTTGGTTGGCTTGGTTTCTAAATCATATTCTTGAACTTTTGTGATCCAATTCCCTCTCTTCATTCCTATCTCCTGTTGAGTTGGCACACTTTTAACTACAGGATCAGTGACAAACACCATTGTACGAGAATTCAAGAGATTGAACCTAAAATTCTTGACACCTCTGACAACAACATATGCATTTTTCTCAATTTGAGAATAGCGCATCTCAGCATCCTTAAAATTAGAACTCATGAAAGCAATTGGAGATTCTCCTTCTCCACTGAGCTTCTGTGTCAAAATAGTAGACAACAAGTGTTCCAACACATAACAATAGTGGATAAACTCCTTCTAAAAGTCTAGTCGAACCAACAATGGTGCATTATCAATAGCTTCTTTGATTTTAATAAAGGTATGTTTACCTTCTATCCACACAAAAGTGGATGTCTTTTTCATCATTGTTGATATCTCCTTTGTCAATTCTAAGAAATCAAGTACAAATCTTTGGATAAAGTTAACTTTTCCGAAAAAGGAATGCACCTATGTTTTGTTTGTAAGAAGAGACAAGTTTCTGATTGAATCCACCTTGTTCAGATCTATTTTGGTCCCCTCTTTGGAAACGATGTGGCCAAGTAACTTTCCCTTTGTCATCACAAAGATGGTCTTCTTTGGATTCAATGATATCTTGTGATACCTACATCTTTCAAACACTTCCACGAGATTTGAAAAGTGAGCATCCTGTTTATCTAAGAAAATGGTTAATTCATCAAGGTAGATGACTATAATCTTGTCCTTAAGGTCCTGAAACACCAAGTCCATGGCCCTCTAAAATTTAGCCTTAACATTGATAAGGCCAAAAGGCATCCTTTCATAAGTAAATTTCCCCCATAACATGGTGAAAGTTGTCTTAATCTAGTCCTCATCTGCCACTGCAATCTGATTGTAACCAAAAAAACCATCAAGAAGTAATAGCATCTCTGATCTGGTGACTGTCTACAAGGTATGCTCCATGATTGGTAAGGGATAGTTGTCCTTTAAGGATGATTGATTTAAGTTCCTAAATCAACGAAAATTCTTATTTCACCATTCTTTTTGTGCACCAGAACTATATTTGACACCCAGGTGGAATGATGAATAGGAAAAATTATCTTTGAGTCCACCATCTTCTGAATCTCCTCATAGATAGTTCCTTGAATTCACGGATTGTAATGTCTTTGTTTCTACCTGAAAGGCTTGACATCAGATTTTAGAGGAATTGTATGTGACAATTTTATGGGTGTGAAGACTTTCAAGTCTTCATAAAACTAGGCAAATACACCCTTGTATTGCTTGAACAAGGTGATAAACTTCTCAGTCTCTTCTGGAGTACAACACTTGCCTAAATTTACAAACTGAGGCTTGTCTTCAGTGCCTATGTTGACTTGATTGTATTATGTAGAAGTATTAACACTTGACCTCTTTTGATCTTGGATGTATCGGTCATGTCTGTCAAAAATATCTTCTAAAGATACAAAACCCTTAGGAATCTGATTTTCCTTCAATTGTA
The DNA here is from genome assembly GCA_007258455.2 of Sequoia sempervirens. Classification (NCBI taxonomy): domain Eukaryota; kingdom Viridiplantae; phylum Streptophyta; class Pinopsida; order Cupressales; family Cupressaceae; genus Sequoia; species Sequoia sempervirens. Next base: position 9,194 of record VDFB02204670.1, on the reverse strand, counting down.
TGATCCCGAATTTTGTAGCTTCAAAGTCTTCAGCAATTGACTCTTTGAAAGGAGTAGAACTTCCTTCAAAGAACAATTCTTTGTAGTTATCTCCCATGATGAGAAATTCTTCAATATTATCATCATCATCGAAGACTTGCTAGTTGTTTGAGTTATCAGCTACAATTGATCTATAAATCAGCTCAATAGCAAAGTAATTCTAACAAAAGTCAGAGTGTGGCATAAAAAGAGCAACTGAAACTGCAAGAGCATCAGTTTTGCTATTGTCTGTTCTTGGAATATATTGGATATTAAATGCATCAAACCAGTCGATTGCATTCCACACCCTCTATCTGTAGGATCGAAGGTGACTATTCTTGACTTGGAAAAGATCTTTAATCTGTTTTAAAATCAATTTTGCATCTCCTTCGATTCTAAGCAGTTTGATCCCCATATCCTTCACGTTCTTGAGACCTAATATAAGCACCTCGTATTCAACAGTGTTATTGGTGCATTCAAATTGCAACCTATATGTGAATGGGTATAGATGACCTTCAGGAGAAATCATGACTACTCCCGCTCGTAAGCCTGATGTTGAACAACTACCGTCGAACTACATTGTCCACACTTTATATTTTTCATTTGAAAAACCTGTAGAAAGTGCAAATTTCTAACAATATTCAGTTACTTTTGACACCACAGCATTTGTGTGTGGACCTGTGTCTTGATACAACACTTGAGCCTGTAGATCCTAGGACTTAACCACCATAAACTTGACTTCATTTCAGGCTCTAGCTTGAATGTGCCCTTCTTTAAAGGAATTGTCGCGAACAACCAATCCATTTGAGTCTCTCCTCCAAGATCTTTATAGAAACTCCTACTAAGTAGCATCCTGTAGCTAGTAGGAATATCAGCCACTAAGATGGTCATCATGATCTTCTTCTCAGGACATGATGCTAGCCTTACTTATGCATCTTTAAGTTGACCGACTAATGGCACCGGCTTGGAATCAAGTGAGTAACACTTTTCCTAAGTAGGAGTGCACAATAGTCCCAACACATTCATAATTTGTAGAGGCATAACATTGTTGGAAGCCCTGCTATCAATTATACAATTGTTCAATTTGAAACCTCCTATATACAAGGATATATAAAACAATTTTGGCTTCAAGCACGGAGGACTGTAGTAATGTTGGCTAGAAAACAACCTTCTTTTTCACAACTTTTAAGATTCTATCCAGTTGTTTTGGATGATCCTGTAGATACTCCAGTTGAGAGATTTGCACCTTTTTCTTCATCATAGAAGACACAATGTTGAAACTTGTTGAAGATGAATTTGGAGCAGTTAGCACAATGTTTTCTTGTAAATTCTTAGGATTGGAAGTAGAAGCTACTTCCTTACCTTTTCCATTTAAATTTTGTTTCTCTTATTTCTCCTTCTATGCTTTGAAATGTTGTGCACATGTGAACACAAGTGAGGTGATATTCTCATGATTAATCGCGAGAGAAAATCGGCGATATTCTTGTTCTTGTTCTTCATTTATGGGTTCTCGATCAAAATACCTCATTGCGCAGTTGCCATCAAAGTCGTCTATCTATGATGAGAAGACATTTGAACTTGAAGCTACGAAACCTAAACTAGGAGCAGAATCAGAAAATCCCATGAGTTGATTCATTCTTTGGCTCTCTAGACATGTAGTGCTGGTGTGTTCAACAAAATCATGGAAAGTGCAAAGGACTATGGGTTTCTCAACTTCATTGTTTTGCTTTGGTTCTCCTTGCAGAAACTTTGACTTGTAGTTGTTATACAATTGGAAGTTGTTTCTTCTTGGTTGGTACTATTGTTGAGGTTGAAATGACGGTGATGTGGGAAAAGTTGGTTTCCCTTGAGGGGGTGACTGTCTCTTTAATATTTTCACCTTGTTTGCTACCTTTTGTAGCAACGGATCAACTGACACTTGCACGAGTGATCTGACCAAATCATCCTTCATCTTGCCTATCATAATCATATTTTCTTCAAGCTTGATTGCCTCTACTTGAAGGATTTGTAGACTATCATCTTCACTTATCTTCAAGAAAAAGTCTATTTCTGACGATAGTGCATTGGTGAAGGAACTCATCATAATTTCGTCAAATGGATTTAAAGTGTGAGAAATATGTGTAACAAGGCGATTAAAACTTGCTACAAATTCTCTCATCGATTGATGTACCTCCATCTTCAAATTCAAGAGTTGTGTAAAAATTATGTGACTATCCTCGACGGGCTTGAACCTCGCCAAGAACTTCTCACTCATGACTACACAATTGGTGATGATGCTTGGTTCAAGATTATTGAACCAATTTGTTGCATTGTTCTCAAGAGTCTCCACAAAGAGATGTACTGCGATGTCCTCATATGCAACATGCAAGATGGAACATGCCGCCATGAATGTTGAAAGATGTTCATCAGGATGTCTAGAACCATCGCCATGAAATCTCAAGAAAAAATTGTGTGAACCCTTGGGTAGTTCATGGTGTCCTTGTAAAGCCAATGGTCCAATATTATCGCTCCAAGGCAAAGGGGTTGGACATCTAGCATTTCTTCCATTTCGACCATTGTCCTTGTCATTGTTATTATGATCACCCATTTCTTTTGCTAGAATGGAGATCTCTTCTTCAAAAATTTCTCCTTCAGTGAATTGATTAGGATCCTCTTGAAAGACTAGATTTGGCTAGATACGAGGATTACCTCTCCTTTTTCTTGTATATACTTGGTATGCCAGGATGCTTAATTCCACGCGGGAGGTGGCAAGACTGGTCTACCTACTGCAAGATCTGCTTTCTCTTCTTTATCCAGAGTGGTAGCCACTTTTCTCCACTAAGTGGTAGATGTATGATTTTCAAAGATAAAAGTGTGCAAGATACTAATGATGTATGACTGCTCTGCTTCGATGAAAACAAGATTCGGTTGTATAATAGGAAGAATTAGTCCTAGTTGTTGTACTAGAGTAGTAGGACACCAAATAGTCATAACCGTACAAAGCCTAAGCTTTGAGAAGTTTTCTTGCCTCGTGCCCCATGGTGGGCACCAGAAAACTATTGGCGTAACAACTAACAACTCTAGAGTGCAAGTTGGTACCAATAGCTATGCACACTATGTGATGAGTGCTCTTCAAATTAGGAGGGGAAGCTCCCTCATTATGTGGACAAAATGCTTGAAAAAAGTAAACTAAACTAATTCCTATCTTTTTGTCTCAGCTGGAAGAGGGAACTTTGAACATTGTTGCCAAGGATTTTTTGGTTTCGCGGGTCTTAAATGCAACTCAAAACTAATTAGCTTATACTATCCAATCCCCTCAAGAAATCAGAGCATGAGGAAACGGAGCGGGAATGATTTATACAATAACCTCTAAGACAGTATTTCCAAGGAGGTGACAACACCTACCCAAGGTGTAGGCTGAAAGAAAGGTTATTGGCAACAACATCAAACTATGAAGTCTACTTCTGAATTCCCAAGGAGGTGACAACACCTATTTGAGGTGTAGACATGAAACAAAGCTCATTAACACAATAACAACAAACAATAAGCCTTAATTCTAAATTCCCAAGGAGGTGACAACACCTTTTCGAGGTGTAGATATGAAATAAGCTTATAAACACAAGAACATGAAACAATGATCATCCAACCAAAGTCAACAGATACAAAATAGCAATATTATAGGAAAATCTAGCTCAACATATATTACTATTGCGTGCAAAAGTTATTTACAAATGAGTTGAAAGCTCTTATTTATAGACATCGAAAGGTTTAGGGAACCCTAAAATCACCTTGAGTCAACTGCAGTCTCGCAATGAATGTAATATTTATTGCTAAACCCTAATGAAACAAACTATACAGTTAACTATAAAGCTACCATCAGTTAACCAAAACATCTAATCTAAATGGAAAATGTGCAAGCATGCACGTCCTTATTGAAAGCAAGTTAACTGGAACACTACCATCAGTTAATGAAAGCCCTAATGAAACTCCAAGTCTTGCAAAATATCTTTGAGGATAAGATAGACATGTGTGCATGGTCCTAGAAAAGAGAATTGAAGATGAAAGTCGAGTTCTAATTACATGCTCCTGATTCTCTCCTCGCTAACAACTACAGGTTCTAACTGACTGATCACTGGTTGTTATCTCAAACAACCAACCCCTCCATGAGGTTGTTGAATTTTTCACCATCTGGGGCAATAATACTTTTCTGAAGTATACTATGTTTGTGCAGCATGTCCTCATCGACTGTGATCTGACACTGAAGTTCATCTCTACTCTTGGTTGCCTCATCGAACAACGCTAACATGATTGTAAGTTGACTCATCTTATAGCCAAAGGTATCCCCACTAAAAATTCCATGAATGAGTGTCTAGAGATCTAACTATACGTTAGCAAGCTCAACATATGCACCACCCTCAATCTGATACTGACGTGGTATGTGAAACACGAGAGTTGTCATGAACCAAATTGTACTAGTAATGTGCTCTCTTCTCTTAGCCAACTCTGATGCCATCGTCTCCTCTATCTTCACCTTGGAGATCAATTATGTCCTCCAAGTGTAGATAGCCTCTTTTTCTTTTGCATCTGTGACTGATTCATGTGCCATCCTCAGGTGAGTAATCATAATCTCATCTCAGGGTCTACCAATTGCTAAGTCTCACTCCTCATCTTGGAGACGTAGATGAAGTTCACGTGCATTGTACCACAATTGATATAATTTTGCAAGCACAAAGCAGCTTCTAGTAACAAACTCCTCCTCCCAATCCTCCAAACACTTGTCATATGCAACCAAGTGATTAAGCTGGCCCTATTATGTTGGTGGCTCTAGCATCGGTAGGAGTGTAGCAGTGACATTTTTCATCCTATGTACACGGCTAGAAATGTATTGATGAAGATGTTGGATTTCAGCTTTGAGGGCTACCTTCTCTTCTCTATCCTTTATTATTCCATCCCTCATGCTATTCGTGGCAACTTGTAAGAGATCAACCTCTATTTGATAGGTGCTACAACCAAGGTTGACTGTGATCACTTCGAAGTCCTAAACTTCAATCTTGTTTATACTCTTCTCCTCTGATATAGCGGTCTCTATGACGATCTCCATGTTAGCATTCCTCTCCATATGGACCTATTTCTTGATCCTCTTGTCGGGTGCATCCTTGCAGGCATGATCAAAATCAGAATGATCAAGAACGTAGGATGGCTTCCTCCTCTTCCTTCCCAGTTGATTCTTGATCCAAGATGAGTCTCCACTAATCCCACTGGAAGGATCTATACTAGCAATAAGAGGCTCTGATGAGATTGAACATGTAGAGGTGTTACTACGAGGTGGTGAGTCTAAGTCAAAATCAATGTGAATTGGAAGTGGAGACTAATCTAGTGTCAGTGATGGTATGCGTGGTTGAACCTCGAGCACTGGAAAACTCTACACTAGCCTCTGAACTGGCTCTTTGACTGACTCCATGGTGAGTGCCTTCCCTTTCGAACTACTAGGGACTTTATTCTTCTTAGGAGGGTTACTCCTTTTCTTTTGTTTAGGTTTAGTGAGGAAGGTAGTGAAGCATCCACTGGTGGCAGCTCTGTACTAGGCATGACTACCCTCCTAGACTTCTTGCTTTCAAGGTAAAGTATACTATTTTGGATAACTCTACTTGACCTCTCCTTTACTAATGTGTATTCTTTGAAAAACCAATCAACAGTTGGTAGTGGTTGTGTATCAACAACCTCTCTAAAAAATTGAGGAAGTGTGCAACTTGTGCTCTAAGTTGTGATGTGTCACAAGAAGGTGGAGGAGAAAATTTGTTTTTTCATCATCTCAAAAACAAGAGTTAGTAGATGGAACAAAGGACATAAGAGATGTCTAATTGAGGAGATAAGTACTTATGGAACAAATAAACGTAGGGTAATTGTTTAGATGACATGTGATACTATCAAGGAAAAAGAAGACTTGTGTAGCAATAGAAAGAAAGAAAGTATCTCAAAAGTTGGCGTGATTATAGAGGAGATGGCAACATAATTATGTCATTAAGTTTTACTTGTAGGTAAGGGAATTGGATTAAGCATTTGGTGAAAGAAAATAGGGATAAGGGGTGGACAAGGGAGGTTAAGGTGTTTCACTAAGGTAATCATAAAATACAAGAAAATTGAACCTAAAAACCCTAGTTGCAAGAGGGTAGTGATAAGAGTTTTGTTTTGTAGGAAAGAGAGGGACAAAGAATGCAAATGAGAAAAGAAACCCCTATCTTTAAACTCTACAAGAAACCAAGATGGTTGGAAATAAGAATTTCATTATGGAGTTTTTTTGTTTTATTGAAGGAAATGAATTAGAGCGTGTGGAAAGTGGAGCAAAGGAAAGGTTAGAGTGTGTTACCTATTAAATCTAAGAAGACAATCCAAACCTCATTTATAATTGTAGCAGAGGAGAATGCAGAAAGAAGATTTTTTCGTTAGTTTTGGGAAAAAGAGTTGTGTCTAAGAACGTTGAATTCACCAAGATGAAAGGATAAAAAAGGATGTTTCTTGATGTGTTTAGTCTTCCTTTTTATTATTTCTTGGTCTAATTTACAATATAGTGTAAAGTATATTCAACTAATCTAAACCATTCCAAATCATTATTATACTAAGAAATAGAGTGTTAAGGTTTCCAACTAAAGTAAATGCTAAAAGAAACAAGAAGGCAAGAGATGTGTGTCTATTTTCAATGGTTGGTGATGGTTCTATAGGATGAAAATAACCAAGAGGAGGAGCTACACTATTGGATTTAAATTTTGTTCTTTGTATTCTATCTCAATGTCATTAGGGATGCAAGTAGGAGCAATTATGTCTTGTTTGGTGAAATGGTAGTTGTATAATCATGCTAGTGTCTAATTAGTGGACTAGTATATTAGACAACTATGCTAGTGTTTAGTTATGTTGGTGTCTCACTTGATCATGATGGTGTTTTGTGCAGCTATGTACACTTGTAACTAAATTAAGATGGTTGTCTTGTAGTAAATGTGCATGATAGCATATGACACATTTGGAAATTTTCCTTAGTCAAATCTCTGAGTAATTCAATAAGATATATTGAAATAGAAAGGTATGTAATTTGTAAGTATGTGAATGAGTGCATTGTTATGGTAATGGAGGTCCACCCATGGAGGTGTCTAGCGTGTGGTGGTTGCTATTGTAGGTGCTTACATGCTTCCTTATAAGTGTCATCTTGAATTCATTCTCTAACCCTTGTTTTTGAAGCACTAACTAGTTTTTTTTATTGTTAGGGGGCATATTAGGGTTTTGCATGTGGAAGGAGAGAAAAATAAGGATGGGAAACCATTTTTTGAATGTGGAAGATGCTACCATGCATGGTCTTGTCTAAAACTATGAGAGTGCGATACAATAATGCCCTAGATGGAAAAAAGGCTAGGAGCGAAGTAGAGATAGAGGTTGTAGTTGCAAACACAATTATTTGTGTTATTAGGTCTAGGTTAAGGATAATTGGCATGACCAATGGTAAAAATTAGCTCTAATGTTAACCTTGATGTAAGTTCATTAGCATTTACATAAAAAAATATGCATGAGAATTGCATTGAGGTTAATGTGATACATTTCAATTCTTTAATATTTTTAAAAATTAATTTAATAACAATAATTTTTTTTAATTTGTAATTTTAAAAACAAATAGGTTCATTTTATAATTCAATATTTTTAATTTGAAATTACAATTACAATTTAACTTTTAAATTATTTTTTTCTAATGTCAATTCCAAAAAATAATAATTCAAATTTTATATTGTTTACACAATAAATGTATAATTTAAAATATTGTATCTAAATTTTATCATTTTAAAAAGCATTTACAATTTGAAATAGATTTTTTATATACTCTTATTAAAAATTCTTTTGAAAGACACCAAAAAATGTTAAATATAAAATCTTAACTCCAATGAAAATATACATCACAAATTCTATCAATAGAAAATATGAGGGGTAAGGGCCAAACAATAATTATACATTCTCATTTCCCTCATCTAATACTACAAACAAAGAATAATGAATAATATGATTAAAGTGTTGTTACAAATCCCATCAAGTGTAATTTCATGGTGACTATGGATTGTTGCAGGACTTTCAAGAATATTGCAACAACTTCAATAATTGTGGAAGGGTAAAAGCACAAATTTGTGTCACATTTTATAAAGGAGATATTGCAACAACTTCAATAATTGTGGAAGGGTAAAAGCACAAATTTGTGTCACATTTTATAAAGGAGTCGGCTAACAGCAAAAAAATTCTAAACTTCAACCACATATAAGTGGTTTTTATGTTTTGAATTTTAAAATGATATAAACTAATAAAATGTAGAACTTTTGACGAAGTATATTCCTATAATTTCACATTTTTTAAAAATTGTTTTCATTATTTTTTTATCATTTCTCCCTAAAAAAAATTTCTCCAAATAGGTAGATTCAATATCTAGTGTATGGATAAAAAAAAAAAAAAAAATTGATGTATATGTAGGAGTTGATGGTGACTCCTCAACACCCCCAAGATCAGTTGCGACCAAGACCACTTCCACAAGAGAGAGAATGGCAAGAAAGCTTGCTTCACAATGCAAGATTGATTGATTGCTTGATTGAAGCTTGAATTAACAATGTACATGAGATGCCTTGCTTATATGGGCAAGGTTGAGAGATAGGTATGAATATGATGTTGACAAATGTCATGATCCTATGACATGAGACAACCAACAACCTAATCACCTAGGAAATGATGCATCCTAGCTAGATAAGATAAGTTCTAGATAAGCCAACTAAGCTTCTAGAAAGAATCTTTTATCCTAAGTAAACTTAACCACGTGAATATGTCCCCTAATTACCTAGTGAATGAATAAGCTAGGTACAAGACAATTATTCACACCAACCCCCCCCCTTAAGTGCAACTTAGGGAGAAGATTATTATGCAAACTGTGCAAAGACTATGACCATGGGTCCCGGCTACTAGGCCATGTTAGGTACCCATTTACAATGCAAACGATGCAATCTCTCACAAGCGGAGAAAAGGAGAAAACCCAGTGGGACAAAACTCCTCTCCAAAAGAGAGAAAACAAAACAAAAGAAACAAGATGTTTGCATTGTAAATGGGTACCTAACATGGCCTAGTAGCCGGGACCCATGGTCATAGTCTTTGCACAGTTTGCATAATAATCTTCTCCCTAAGTT
>VDFB02204669.1:0-29674 GCA_007258455.2 Sequoia sempervirens | reverse complement strand
CTGCGACAATGCTCAAATTTCATCTCGGTTTCTCGTCGTGCTCCTGGATCTTGATACTCTGAAGACAGTGGCCAGGGAGTTGATGGTTCGACTGTTTCGAGAAGACTTGCTTGGCGGCCTCGTATTGTCTTTGAAGGCGGCTTTTATTGGTAAGGGTATCCCGTGCCCTGCAGACCTAGCCTCTCTATGGGAATCCGATGAAGCAGCCAAGGTTTATCCTTTTCTTTTGGATCTCAAAGGACCCGCATTATCACGGCACCGAAAACTTGCAGATGTGGCCGTGGAGTTTCTGAAAAGAAAATTGAAAATTATGCCAGTGGAAGGGATGGACTGGGTCGAAGGTTTCATTTGCTTTGCAGAGGTAAACAGATTCTGGTGATGTAGTGGGGTATTTGTTGTAGCCCGTATGGCTTTTACTAGCTCTTGTCTTGGTATTTTCAGTATTTTTGAACTTGAGCTATGGCTTTTTGGCTATTGTGGAGGCGTAGGCTTATGTTTTTTCTCCTTTGTTTAGCTACTTCTGTCTTGAAACTGCATGGAGTTTATTCTGGTTAGCTCCTTTTTGGCTGTCTGATGGTCACCATTGAAATATTTCTTGCCTAGCAGATGTTTGTAAATTTCTTTTATTATCTATAAAAATTTCACCTTACAGATCAAAAAAAACAAATGCTTGAATTATAAGATCTATACAATAGGGTGAACAAATGTCATTTCTACTTACCTCATGTATTTTCCCGGATCATATATAACTTGCTTGGCGTTTGGTAAGTTGTCTGGGAAGTAAATTAAACGTCTGACAACAATTATAAAATGATCTTTTCATTATTTTCAAAAGTAGTAAGAAGCACAATGCCTTTGAAAAGTACATGCATTATACAAGTGTATATAATATACCAGAATAATTACCTTAATGAAGGTATGTCAATCATGCGTTTTCATCCCTGGCCCAAATTCACCTTTCTTTGTTATTATATTGTTTATGTTCAAGCAAATCCTGTGGGAAATTGAATGTTTTGTATGACTTCTTTTATAGCATTTCTTTGTTGCTCTGTTAATAACCAAGGAAGGGAACTTATATTAATTTGGTCTCCATCACTATTTAATTGAATGAAATTTTTCATTGCATGATTGGCTTCCTGAATGTCACTACAAATTTTGACAATTTTTTCTTTTTCATGCCTTCCATCCAATATTTTCCATAGTGTTTCTGTTATATTCTTTCTTATATGCATTGTATCAAAAAAATGCACAATTTGTAGCTGCTCATAGTAGGGCAACCTACTAAATTGTCTTGGATAACTTTTCAGTCCCTGTGGAAGCCGCCATTAATGCCTTGACGACCTTCATGAAGCATATAAGTTAAACAAATTAATAACAACAATCATTGTCAATTACAACATGAGTAAACACAACACAATATAAAAATATAAATTCAAAACATATCATATATGATAGATAAACAATTTGATCTGATGTATAACCTTGACGATTAATTCTATTATATTCCAACTTCCATAGGCGACGTGTCATTCTTTGTGGTTTTGATGTAGTCTCCTCTTTCCCATTGAAAATATGTTTTTCAATAGTTCGATACTTATGATTTCTATGGAGGAAGTGTCTATAATCATCAAACACCTGCTTTCTTAAACTTGTTGAATGATGAGAATTCATCTTTGGACCATTAATTGGACATGTAAATTTTTCTTTGTTTGAAGACCTGCAAGATCATATATAATTGGATTAAATATGTCAATTTTTTTAATTATATATAATGAATAGATTATTTTAAAAACATGCATGATATCTACTTCATCAAATTAAATATTGTTAAAGTCCAGTCAAACATTATAACATACCACAAAAATGTGTTAGCCCTGGGGCATCATGAATTTTCCATACAAGCATTGCATGGAATTGAAATTGTCTTTGTCCTATTGGTCTAGAGACATCATACATAGTGACATCATTCCATAACTTTAGTAACTCATCGATAAGAGGCTCGATATATACTTTCATATCTTTAACTTGGTACTTACCTAGTTGAATGAACATAAACATTACATAATTATTATAACCATTTTACTGCAATATATATAAATTAATGTGCATGATTATTGAATGAAAAAAATATAAGTCATTATGCAACAAATAATACAAATAAGATGCTACTACGTTAAAGAAAATTGATGTAAACAAATACCTGGAACAATCATTGACAACATTATGTGCTCCCTCTTTATTGACATCCATGGAGGAATGTTATTGTTGATAACAAAAATAGGCCACACTTAGTAAATAGATCTCAGCTCTCCAAATGGATTGACACCGTCCGCTCCCAATGAAAGCCTGAGATTACGAGGTTCTTCTTTAAAGTGTGGCATTTTTCCTCCATGTCCCTAAATGCAGAACCATCCGCAGGCATTCGAAGAATGTTATCTCCACTTCTATTCCATGCATGGTAATCCATAAATTGTGCTAAGCTTTCACACCTAAATAATCGTTGCATACGTGGAATAATGGGAATATAATGAAAAACCTTGCGAGACACCTTTTTTGTTAGTTGATCTGTTGATATCTACGATATGACATTCTGGGCATTCTGTTGCAAATTCATATTGTTTATGATATATAATATGATCATTGGGACATGCATCTATTGCTTGATACTCCATTCCAATATCTTTCATAATGGCAGATAAATCTCGGTATGAGCAAGGTAAAATATTTGATGGTGGTAATAAAATTCACCAATCAATCTACAACAAAAAATAATTTGTTAATATAAAGAATATTAATGGTACATATTTCATCCTTTATTTACTAGTGATGAACTAACAACAATTAAAATAGATGAAAAAAGATGACATATATGACATACCTTAACATCCGTGAGATTGCTATGTTTGATAAACCATTCATAACCTTCAAGTTCAATAGCAACAATACAGCAGAGAAGATTGTTTTGGAGCCTTCATAAAGGGGCTCATATGCCTTCTCAAGTATAGGTAAATCATGAACATCATCAAAGTCATCTTGATCATCATGATCAACTTTGCCACTAAATGTGTCATGGATCAATGTATTCTGTACCATCAACTTCAACTGTGTTTTTTGTATGATCATCTTCTTCCATAGGATCATTAACTTCATCTTCGAATTCACCGACTCCATGTTCATCCACTTGCAAAACCACATTCTTTGGGCTTGATAATCCATATCATCTCCTAGGGCACCCACTTTATAATAATGATAGACACAAATAAACCATGATCATGATCAAGTGATTTTTATATATATATATAAAATGTTAAAACAAAATAAAAATTTACAAATTCAATCAATATAAACATATAATGAACAACTTACCAATGGACGATAATCATGCCCCCCTTCAACGTGACCATGCTGCCTACAATGTTTCTCAGCTGTCGTGATTAAAAGTCATCTTGTATTTAAGCCCTTGCAATTATTGCAAGGACAATAAAATTTCCCATCACCCTTTCTTTTCAATCTAGCCCACAATCTATCAAGTGTCTCTTCATTTTGTTCTGGACTAATATTATCTGACATGATTTTTCTTTACCAAGCTTGACTATTTAGATCTTCAAAAAATATCAAACTCACACTCTAATAATTTTTATTCATAGACAGGTAACATAATCTAATAATTTTGATATTTTACACCCAAAAAAATTGGCATGCAACCACCCCTACAAAAGAGAAGATAGTTTGAAGTTAATGACCCCAAAAAACACTTTAAAATGCTAATTTCAAAACTTATTAAATTCTGATTTTACTATGATTTCCAACTGTTAAGACTCCTAAAATAAGAATATTGAACTTGATCGCAAACTTGCTACAACATTGGAGGTAGCGAGCTAGTAAGAGTAAGTGACCCATTCCTAAGGAGCAAGAAGTTGGAATCATCATTGCTAATGTCAATACGAATTTATCTTTTTAGTTAAAGATGCAATGTGTCACTTCTTATGACGAGCTTATCCCTAGGGCCCTCAACATTGAGAGAGCCCTAATAAAAAACAACAGAAGCATTGGTAAGAGCATGATTAGGGTACAAACCCTAGGCCTTCGTAGAAACATAAACAATAACTATAGCGGATTAGTGAGGTTGCAATACCAGAAAGATTGAGACATTGTAGGTAATAACAAAATCTTGCAATCTAAAGATTGTAGCCAATAACAAGCACACTATGTAGCTTAGTGACATTTGTAAATGCAATCTACGGTAAGAAGAATGACAGTCCTTTGAGATGTGATAGTAAAAAGAGGCTGAGCAGTGACAAGATAATAAAGCTCAAACCTTGCATAGTAAAATGGAGATTTTAACAGTGAGTTTCCTTACCCCCTTGTTGACCTTAAGGGTTTTTCAAATGCTTTTGGTAGTGTTAGACAAGGAAAATGCAATCAGGGAATGACTATCCAAATGAAGTAACCGTGGTAATCATAGGTTCAATGTTTCTTCTTAGCCATTAATGTATAATGGAGGTAGTGGATTGCATGTTTGAGCATGTTTTGAGACTCATCAAAGATGGGAGAATAGTGAATAATACCTTGTGGACTATGAAGTAGTGTCAATAAGGTTGAAGGATCTTAAGAACTACAATACCATGAAACAATGAGTCCCCTGTAGTAAGTAGGCAGTCTATAGGGCATAGTTTGATTTTATAGAAGGATGCTCATGAAAGGAATCTTCAAGTGATAGTGAGTGAATTGTTTGAGATTGCAGCTGAGGGTGCAATACCTAGTTTTAAAGAAAGTTAGCAAAGCAGTAAATGTGCAATAAAATCAAATCGTACACAACAAACAATTCAAAATGTTATCTTGCATACTTCCTTGAGTTTGAAGACAAAAATCTCATTGTATTTTCATGATGAAAGTGGTGACCTTAATGGTCAATCACTGGAAAACATGATTTTAAAACATGCTATTGTGCTTATGGAGGCAACATTTTAAGCAAGGCAGTGAGTGGTGGTTTGGAACAATGGCAAGTATATGAAGGACTTGCTTTATATGCATACTATGCAGTCTAGCTTAAGACACCGTTCTTAGAAGAGATTGAAGGTGGATTATGGAACTCAAGGGTTACCATGAAAAGGATTAAAGCAAAGAATGAGATCTATTTAAAAGCCATAGTCATAAAGATATTAAAGATGTCACATGCAAAACCCTAGTAGCTAGAGTAATGAATACAGTGCCAAAGAAGATAGTGTGCTGGGGTAGATTTAGGAGATCTCCACATTATCTAATTACAGGGAAATACATCATTTATTTATTTTTTTAATTAAAAGAAATCATTCTAAACCCTATATAGGATACATTGATACTTCAAAATCCTCTGAAGGAATTTGAGATTATGCAAATATATGTCAAGTAACATTTATAAGGTTTAGAAAATCTTGATCACTCTCTAGAATAGCCCATTAAACATGGGTTGTGCTTGAATGCATTACATAATTGATATAACACAACCACTGCATATCAACCAGAGTTATAGGCTCTTTATTGCAGCAAGAGGTAATCACTCTTCGATCATGCTATAATTACATCCTAACCTGTTAAACTTGAGACAACCTGAATGCACCCAATGATGATTGACACCTACATTATACAACTTGAATTAACTACATTATATGAGTGCCTTCATTTCTATCACAACATAGCCACATTAAACTTGGGTCACATATGAATGCATCTTGTATTTGTTATAGCACAACTATGCCACATGACCAATAAAGTTATGAATCACATAATTATAGTCACAAGAATCTGTTCCTTGGTTGTGATCTTATGGTGATTCCACACAACAAAATCTGGACATGAAATTCTCAAAACCCTAAACCTCTAAAAATGAAATCTAATGAGATGTTGCTTTAAAATATGATTTTCAAACCTGGAACTACAAATCTGACTTCACAACTCAATTCTGCAAAAAGACAATGACTACCCTCAACCTAGTGATATCTTCTTGAATTTTTTCTAATTTATCCCAAGAAAATCATCCTTAGTTCTCCACAAACTGTCTCAAGTAGAGAAAAACACTATCGCAATAAATCAGGTGCGAACTCACTTTTCTTTATGTCGGCCACAATTTGATTTTTTTCTATTTTTCATGTTTCTCAAAAATTTGACGAAAATGATAGCCGACATTTCAACGAACGTCGGGGATAAACTTTCAAAAAAATGAAAATTACACATCAAATTTTACAAGCACCCGACGATACATCAAATTATACATATTTCGTTGGACAGTTTCATCAGATTTTGCAGTCAAATGAGTTAGTGTATTGACCCGATCACGCCACACCTAGTTCGGGTGGACGTCGAGACTCTGGTGGTTCATCTAGTCACCTCAGTTCATTTGTAGAATTTCTTACAGTAGACCATCACCCTAAGGACACTACGACACAGGTATAAATATGCATCTACATGTTGATTTTATGAGATTTTATTGAATTTATTGATTTTGTTGATGTATAGATGACACTAACAATGGGGAAATCATCTGCTCTGCGAGTACATAGATCGACACCAGTCCTTGTCGAAAACAATTTTGGGGTATTTTGATTTCAATTTTCTAAATTATTTATGAAATGATTTTTAACTTGAGTTTTCAATTTATAATTTAATCATGAACATATGTTTAAAATATTTATATGTTGTTTTAGGGGAGTCAATCGGCTTCCACGTCGATTCCACCTGAGGGGTTGCCGAGCACTCCTCCACTATCAGGCATCATAGATCAAGGGAAGATATATTTATATTGTAAATTGTTTAACTTACATTAGTATAGTTACAATTATGAATTTTGAATTCACTATATATCAAATGTGCATGCACACTTGTAAATATTATAAGTGTTAAAAATGTCTACATGTATGTGTAGGTTGATACAACAATGAGAATGGGCTTCGGCCAAACCTTAGATGTTGCGGCTACTCATGAGGCCTCTGATTTTCAGGTTGTTTAAAAAAAATTCTACACAAAATGTGCAAACTTGAATATATATATTTTAACCTAATTCAAGTATACATGTTTTAAATTTGATCTTGTAGGACTATGTTAGTGTGACTTTTTGCCCTGGCCCAGTCATAGCTACACCTACAAGAGGGCATGCATAGCAGGCTCCATATATCATGGTAATTTAATTTTTTTATTATATTTAAAGTCAATTACAAATTATATATTATGAATAACTTTAATTAAAAATTAAAAATTGAATATATATATATATAATATAAGCTAATACTTGTTTTAAATTCTTTTTCTTTTATAGCATGAGACACATCTTGTAGTTGAGTATGTACAAACAGGTCCTGGAGAAGAGGGTGCACAACCTAAAAATACGGTACAATTGAAATATGATAAATTATAAATTAAATTGAATTAAATCATTTTTAATTGTAGACTTACATCTAATTTCAACTTTCTTTGTCTTGTTTATGTAGATTGATTCAGAGAATTTAGAGGTTGGTTCAGGTGCACCAAAGCATCCAGACCCAGATATGATGGTAATTTAATTTTATGATGAATTATAAATTAAATTGTCATTAAATCATTTTTCATCGTCAGTACATCTGATTTCATCTTTCTCTTGTATAGAGTGTTTCAGGTCATCTGCTTAGTCTGCATGGTGTGAAGAGGTCTCTTGATTATAAAGACAATGCATGACCTAAACATGATTTTATGGGTTATATTTGATTATTTCATGGACTAGACATATTTGGTTTCTCATGTACTCTTTTGGACTTTATATTTCATGGGTCAAGTACTTTGTTGGACTTTAGTTCATGGGTTGTACTTTGGTGGACTTTATTTCATGTGCTTAATATATTGGTTTCATGCACTTAATATGTTGTAAATTATGAACTTTATTATTGTCTAAAATTTTAATTTACACATGTACATTTATGCATTTTATGTTCATAGTCAAGACATTAATGTGAAATTAAATATAAATATAAAATTAAAGTTGAAATTAATAAGACATTTTAATATTTGTACTTTACAAATTTAGTGATCCCATACATGATATACATGATATGTACATTCAATAATTAGCGATAATTAGTCAATGAGCTTATTCAATTCACGTCAATCAATAATTAGTCAATAAATCATAATTTACAAATAATAGCATCCAATACTAATTTATAAGCTATCAAAACAAATAATAGCATCCAATACTAATTTATAAGTTGTCAAAACAAATAATAGCATCCAACACTAATTTATAAGCTATCAAAACAAATAATAGCATCCAATACTAATTTATAAGTTGTCAAAACAAATAATAGCATCCAATACTAATTTATAAGTTTTCAAAACAAATAATAGCATCCAACACTAATTTATAAGCTATCAAAACAAATAATAGCATCCAATACTAATTTATAAGCTGTCAAAACAAATAATAGCATCCAATACTAATTTATAAGCTATCAAAACAAATAATAACATCCAACACTAATTTATAGGTTGTCTTAAGGGGATGTCTTAAGGGGTCCTAATATGATATCTTAAGGGGTCCTAATACGACGTCTTAAGGGGATGTCTTAAGGGGTCCTAATATGACATCTTAAGGGGATGTCTTAGGGGGTCCTAATACGACGTCTTAATACGAAACGTCTTAAGGGGTCATCTTAAGGGGTTGTCTTAAGGGGATGTCTTAAGCGGATGTCTTAAGGGGATGTCTTAACTATAATATTTAGGATATGTGTTAATATGAAACGTCTCAAGGGGATGTCTTAAGGGGTCGTAATATAACATCTTAAGGATATAATTGATTTAACAATAATTTATGCATGATATTTAGTGATTATAAAATCAAATATAAAGTTTCAAAGTAGAAAAACATGCACATTTAAAAAACAAAATATATAGAATATTGATTTTGATACATAAAAGTACATAGAGTACATAATTGTGTGTGTACATGTATTTGTAATTTGTACAAAATGTTTAATTGTGTAAGTATGTATGTACATATATGTCATCTCAAAACAATGTTTACAAAATTTGGATATGCCATCTAAAGAACATCTCAAACTCATGCCCGGAATGTAGTAGGTCTTCATGCCACCTGATATCAAAAAGGTACAAGCAATATCAATGAAATCATCAAAACATACATATTTTAATTTATATAAAACTATGTATATGTACACAACTCAAGCACCTGCATTTAAAAGTATTCCACACATGTGTGTAGGTTGAATCCAGGCATCCTCTCCTTTTTGTTTCAAAGTATGATCTATCAATGCAATGATGGCTTAAGGATACAAAAAAGGATAATAAATCAATTTTAACTATTAATGTACAAGCAATATCAATATATAATCAGAACATGTATTTGAATATAATTTAACTAATAATTACCTATTTTTACCAAGTATTCCATGTTGTCTAGGTTGAATCTGCATGGACTAGATTCTTTTTTTGATTATGGCTTAAGGATCTATAAAAGGACAATTTAAATCAATTTCAATTAATAACACACTTGACCAATATTGAAACATGTTTTTAATCTATTTAAAAGGACAATATAAAACTAAAACTATATTTGCCTTTATTTACTTGTTCCATTATACCATTTGCATCCTCTCTTTTTATGATTGTCTCATGCTCTTCCATAGCACTTTATTTGCAGGTCTTCCACGATACCGATCTAGTTTTATATTTGTTGCCATCACCAAATGTGAATAGTGTATAATCTTTTTATGTGTTTCATAATCTTCGAATGTAGGTAGACCATTCATCCTTGTCAGGTATTTTCATATCCAAGTGCCAACAACCACCACTGATCCTATTCGAAAACATGAAAATCATCATCAAATAAGTTCTCAAAATTTTCTTAAGGGGATCAAAGACTTGTTCTAAAAAATTTCTTAAGGGGATCAAAAACTTGTTATCAAAATTTTCTTAAGGGGATCACCATACATGTTGGATAATGATAGCCATCATCATCTTCTCGAGGTGCTATTAACTTATGTTTAGTCTTCACACAATGAGCCAACCAATATTTTGTTTTCTCTTCATTCCCCTCAGGTGAAACAACAACATACACATGTCCTATAAACAAAATTTGATTTAATAATTTGCACATACCCATATAAATAATTTAGTATTACAAAATAACTTAATAAATTGAAATAAAATGAAATAAATTGAATTAAATTACCTTCTTGTACAAGGTCTAAAACACGGTCATAGTCTTCAGATGCAAACATTTGATCATTTTCTTCAATAGTTCTTTCATATTGATCATGTGCTTGTGCAGGTGTCAACGATCTTTGCTCCCACTGTTCAACCCATTCTATATTTTCACATGCTTCCCAATCTCCTGAGATACAAAACTGACAAAAACATGCAAGATCCCTTGTCCAGATAGTCCATGTGCGTGTTGTCGAACTCCTAAATGAATGCCATTTAGTAGATCCACTGATTGTCTCATAGTCAACTCTAGGTATAATGTTCTCTTCTTCAACCAACCAAAATAATTGATGAACTGTAGAGTACTCACTCGAACCAGGTGCAGATAATCTTGTTTTACACCAATCCACAATCCCACGTCCATCTTTAAATTTTACTACATCATCGAATTTTAATTGTTCTCTAGCAAGAATTCTTTTGACACACGCATCGGCTCCATCATGTTCTCTTTTACCATGCCCAACTTCAAAAAAACTCCATACATGCTGTACATTAAGTTCCTTGTGAACCCTACTTAAGCAATAGAACATTCGAATATTCTTGAACTGCCCCGTACAATTATCTGACCATATGAGGTGTTCTTTCATCTGGATTCCTCTTTCTCTTAAATTTCTATACAATATACTGAAACAATATTGAACAAACTCTGATGAGTGTAACCGGTTGTCACTCAAATAAAAATAATACTCCCTCAAAACTTTTCTATCATCGTCAGTGCTATCATCTACATGTCTATAAACAATATGGACAAACATAGCTACTTGCACTAAATTATAATACTGTGATTGAATTTCCCCTTGTGGAGCTAGAGTATAATTTTTCACAAAATCAACCACTAAAAGTATAGTACCAATTGGAAATGTGTTTCTACATGCGTGAAATTGGCCATCAATCCATCGAGCATGTTGAGAGTGCATGACATATTTTGGTAAAATCTTATTCTTAAATTCACTCATGAATACAAGTTAACTTTTTCTATAACTAAATCACAACACTTTCCTATTTTTCCATCTTTTAAAGAATAGTGAACATTCTTAAATCTTTTAACATCTACTAATTGTTGTCCAAAATAATAATCAACACTTTCATGATGCATACAAATTCTTAAGAATGAAAGATTTCCAGAGTTAATGCATTGTCCAGAAATATAAGAACTTAAATAAAAAAAATTACCATTAGATCTTTCACAAAACAAACCTAAAATAAACTCCTTTATTGTTTCAGGTGGCATATTAATACCACATTCATGTATAATCATGTTAGTATGCAAGGTACAACATATATAATATCGAAAAATATCATAAAAATAACGAAATTGAACATGCGTTTTACAACAAGATATTCGTTGCTTATTAATTTTTACATACCAGGGTTTACATTTTTCAAAAGACCTTTGACTTATTTTAATATTACCAGGTAAAACTAAATCACCACAAAATTTTCTATAAAATTCAGTTTGTGTTGTATCTAATAGGTGTTTTGGGTGAGGATCGCGAACTTTGGAACCCACCCTTAATTTTAAAACATCTCTAGCATTAGATGAAACCCTAGTATTATCATGCCAATATTTTTCAATCAAATATTTAATTTCAACATTCAATTTCATATCAAACCTCAAGAGTCAACCACTGAAACTCCAACATTGGTTGATAGGATCATTTTCTATACTTTCTCTTCTTTTTGTCACTCTTAGCAATGTTTTAGGATGTATTTTTAAAACTTCACTAATACTGCTTACCATTCTTTTATTTAAAGTTGCTTTATTAACTATAGCAATTATTCTGGCTCTTCTTACTGAATTTTTATCTTTAGATTGACTATTTTTCCCAATAGATTGAATGGCACTAGCAACAGTAGACATAACATGTTTTAATGATTGATCTTTTCTTTTTGGTTTAACAAAAAAGCCTAACCTTTTCATTATTTTCCTTCTTTTTTGCATTCTCATCAATTGCATCATTAGTTGACATTGAAATGCAATTTTTTTTACAATAAAAGAATTTGTTGAATATTCTATTCGCATGTGTTCTTATTTGCCTCCAAGAAATTTGACCAAGAAGATTATCGAAAACACCACTTTCAATTTTAAAAAAATATTTTCATTAAATTCAACATCACATTCTAGATTTTTATCTTCATCTTCATTTTCATTTTCATTTTCAACTTCAAAATGATTTACATTTTCATCAACAAAACGATTTTCATTTTAATTTTCATCAACAAAATGATTTTTTTTGTTTTCATTTTCAACAAAAGGATCGTTCTCATTTTCATTTTCAACAAAAGATTTTTGTTTTTCATTTTCAACAAATTCTATAAAAGTTTCATCTCTTCGAACATTATCAATGTCAACATCATTAAGTCCAACATCTTGTAAAACTCCTACATATGAATTCACCATTTCACTGACATGTGGATTTGAAGATGTACTTGGATTTGTGCATATTGAAACATTCTCCATAGCATTGAAAGAGGGATTTGAATACATAGTAGGACTTGCTTGTATAATCATATTCTTCTCCAAATTGACTTCTTGCAAATTAGCTTCGTCTACAAACATGGTCTCCTCAATGTTTTCATCTTCAATAGTTGTGGAATTGGATGCTCCACCATCATTCATTGATTTAATTTTCATTCTTTTTTCTCTGTCTTTGTTTCTCCTTCTCTTTATTCGCTTCAATTTCTTCAAGAGTCAATGTCTTCCTCCTCTTATTACGAGCTTTTGAACCCATGATTATAAAATTCTCAAGCACAAATGAATGTCAATAGTGAAATTCTTCAAAAAATTCAATCCAAATTGGAAGTTGAAGACCTATACTTGGACAAAATTCTTCCTCTTGTGTTCCTCAAAACAAGTAGAAAACTAGCACAATTCCACTTTAAAAACTATTTTCTTCATGCCTCCTTTGAAAAATTCAATCCATATTGCAAGTTGAAGACCTTTTGTTCCTCCAAACGAGTACAAAACTAACACAATTCCACTTCAAAAATAGTTTACATGATGCCTCCTTTGAAAAAATAAATCAAAAATGCAAGTTCACCACCTGCAAAGATAATAGTTGATGAAAAATCGCCCAATATGTAGTACTCGGTCGTACATGTGAAGTTGCAGACTTCACAGTAAATTTTGCCAGTAAATTTATAAAAAAGGGTTAAAAACAAACGGGATCCCATTTTATAATCGGGATCTCGTTCCCAATATTAAATGTGGGGACCATTGACAAAGGAACGGGATCTCGTTTCCTTGTCAACGGTCATGACATTTAATATTGGGAAATGGGATCCCGCTTTACAAAATGGGATCCCTTTTCTAAAAATTTGAAATTGGATTTGCTTTGTGGTCGAGTTTTTGCCTTGTATTTTGGTTCGAGAAAAGCATTGGGAATCTGAACCTAGGCCTTCAACCTGGTTTGACCTACAAGTTGAAGGTCCTAACAATGTCAGAGAAAAATATCGAGTTTGGACATATGGCTGACGACTTTTTTTGTAGAATCTTTTGACGAAATTAAAACCCATTTTAGATGAGACAATGTAGTTGCCAAATATGTAATTTTTTTTACAATTGGATTATTTTTTCTATTTTTTAATTAATTTCTAATGAAACTAGTCCATAAACTTTAAATATCAGGGTTTTTTACTATTTTAATAACTTTTGATCAACATAACATTTTGATGAACGGATTGCACGAGAGTGTACTTTAGACAATTCTATTCAATTTAAAAAAATAAATAAAAATGATAAGTTTAGGTCATCTTATGCATGTCGTACATGACGATTTTTCAAAACGACAAATATGCCTAATAAAAATTTAACAAAAAAAAAATCAATAAAAAATTAAAAAAAATATCGAAAATGTGCTTTAGTGAGTCACAAATCTTTTCCCAATAGGATTTAGAAAAATACGATAATTTAGGTAAAAATATGGATGTCGTACACTTGCATGGTATGGTAAAAAAAAGTGACTTTTAAACAATGGTTTTTAGAAACACCTATTGAAACTCAATTTGTACCATCTGGGTATTGAAATAAATTATATATTTGGAAACTAGACTCCAAGTACTACATTTTATGATCAATGACTTTTTCGAAGATTTCATCTCTAAGTACTTCAAATTTTAAGGTCAAATATGTCAAATTCTGAAAATCAGGGAAAACACTTCCACTTTTTGGCCAAAAAGTGGACTCAACTTCTTACCAGCACCCAAAGTCTCAAAGTCTTTTTTCAAGAGCTGCAACTTAACTAACCTCACTTTATTAGTCCCCTTGTAACTATTTTGCAATATTTTCCAAGCTTGCTTTGAGTAATTTGTTATTGCAATACGTGGGAAAATAGCCTCACTCAAGGCCACCTCAATCAAACTGAGGGCTTTTGCATCCTTCATATAGGTCTCGTTCAACTGATTCTTTTGTGCATTAGAAAAGGTTGCATAGGTTGTTTGGTCTGTAATATCATTGAACCCATTGATGACCAACTCCCATAGGTCATTAGCAACCAATATTGTTCTCATCTTCTTAGCTCAAATGTCATAGTTTTTTCCATCAAAATTCGGTGGTTGTTGCCAACCTTTGCTCTCACTTCCTGCCATTTTTCTCAAGATTTGGGAAGACTAAATAATACCTAGATAACCTAGGGCTTTACCACAACATGCACAATAACAAACTGACTACCCAGAAAAATAGGGCTTTGATACCACTTGTTGGCAGGCAGGGGTGCAGCCCACAGAGTCATTGTTGTGACAAGATAGATAGAGTAGAAAGTAACACACAGAAAACGCACAAAGACAACACGGAATAAAAATGACACACAAAAATTATTTTTTCATATATTCCTCATTTGCTTTTCAAAATTACAAAATCACACTGCAAAATATAACTATAAACCATTTGAACAGATGTCCAATTCTACTGCTACGCTCACACCTATTTTGTAACTGCAGTTGTCACTGCGCTACGTTTTGCTAAACTTCTGTGCACTGCTGCTGTAACATTCCCTTCTTCTTCTGAATATTCTTCTACTACTATAGATTCAACCCAATGCAAAAACTGGCTTCTACAAACTCTAATGCTTGCTAAAACATTCCTTTTGCCTTGTTTGAAATTGTTCATGAGAATGAGTGTTTAGATTCAAATTCAAAATTACTTACCTTAATTAATGCTGGCAGGCTGTAGGTCAAGTTGTGCAAGCTCAAAGATGAGCACTACGTTTCAAAATTCAAATTCAGCAAACATATTAATTTCAGCATATATACGTTGGACTGGGAAAGTTACGTGGGGGTAGGTGAGAATGCTGACAGAAGATTAAAAATAATTCCAACACAACTGATACACACTTTAATCATTCCTCCTCATATTTATAGTATTTACTCCAATATTTATTTCAGATTAAGGTGACAAACCATTTGCATACAGGTCCCCTCCCTGGAGCATGCATACAGGTCCCTGGCTGGCTGTTGATGGTGTATCCATCTGATTCCAAAGGCACTGCTCCTCTTCGAATTGCATCGGCTATCACATCTTCCACATTATCATTCCACCATTCCTCTTATCACGTCAATGCAATTTAGTCAAACATGGAAAAGTAATCCTCTATCTAGTTGTATCTAAAATGATAGGAAACTCAGCGTCCGGTTTGGGAAAAGGATAAGGCTTTCCGATCCGGGGGTAAATGACTAAAGCTCCATGGACCGTAGCTCTGATATACGCCTGCCACCACAGCGTCCCTTCTTGTTCCGCAATGGTAAAATTGTAGGTGAAAGTATTCCCAGGAGTAATGGGGCAATGCGTAATGTAGGCTGGTCCATCAGCCCAGCACGATCTCATTTGCCTTACATCGTGCCTGCAAAAGCCCATAAACAATCACGCATGCACATCTTGAAATCACTAATCTTCTCTGCTACTAATTTAATATCATACTCAAAGCAGGAACTTTCTCTGTCTTACCAGTGCAGTGTAACATTATAGGGGCCCTTGTTCTGCACTTGGACAACAACGTTGTCGCCTTAATGAGCATATATAGTAGGGCCCGGAAACTGTCCATTCACTGTCACAATTTCTTTTTCCTTGCACAGTCGAGTCACCTTCCGAGTTCCAATCTGCATTAAACATGGCAATCCTCATGCTCAGTTGTTACGTTCATCTGGTGCTTAAGTTTGAACAGATTCTTCTATGAAAACGAAAACATACTCACAGTGAATTTGTGATGAACAAGCGCTGCAGAGTTTGCCCGTGATGTGAGAGCGATAAGAATCAGATATATAAGTGAAGTTAGCTTGACGATACTTGATATTCCTGCCATGGTTGTTCCAAGATAGATAACTGCAATGGCGGAGTAGCTTGGAGGCCGACGGCTTATTTATACCCATTTCTTCTTCCTAGTTACTGAAAGTCAAAGTCAGAAACTTCGAATATTAAAATAATCCATATACATGAAATAACAAGTCAAATGGATTTGGTATAACTGGTGCGCGAAGAAGCTCCAGATTTGTATTGGAACTTATCAACGCGCTCTCTCTCTCCTTTCCTGTAATTTTACCGCTTCAAACATCTTGCATTAGCCAAATGTAGAATGAGGTCACCTCTTCAACGCCTGCAACATTCCAAATTCCGAGATTCAACGTTCAAGCTCGCTACTATTTGATTCTTTCTTTTCTCTTTTTATTTATCCAAACGCGTTTCTGCTAAAACACGAGAAACTGCTCATCATCTCTTTTACTGATTTTAATGCAGCGTAATCCCCTCTTTCCATTATATGTCAATCATTTGTGTATTCCATCCCGTTTCGTTCCACTCTGTCGAGCATTTGTCTCATTCAATGTGATAATCAATTCATTTCAAATAATGAGGTAGGCATTATTTTGAAGTGGAAGTCAGATAAAGATAATGTGAAGCACCTTGGGAAATATCAAATGGCTAGTGTATGGAACATAACCAAGATACACACCAATAAGAATTATTCGTTAGGCCATGATGATGCACTATGAATTGGTGAGAGGCACACATCTCCATGAATAGTGTTCACATGTATGGTATAAGCGAACACTAATAGGCTGGGCAAATCACTTGCTAAGTAAGAAATACATGGCACCCACAAAAAAGATACGTGGTGAAGACATACATCCATGTCACATCATTGCACAACATACAATTTTGGATTACCAACTCATTGGTAAAATTATATAAGTCATCTAAATAAAGCATGTTCCACTCTGAAAATATTTGGATATTGCCGCTTCCAAAAGAGACACATGTTGAGCAAGTATTCACTACAAAAATCATATAAGGTAACAAGAAGGCAAGACACCTATAGTAACAAAGTGATTGGGTAACAGAAGATGTCATTAGATAAACATGTGGCACCAAGGTTGGTAAATGCCTCTTAGAAAAAACACAAATAAAGTAACCATGGACTTCGAACGGCTACCTAAACAAGAAACAAAAGAACCACCAAGTCAGGACAATCTCTAGACTTGAAACTTGAGAAAATGAATGTGAGCACATTGCCAAAACTTAGTTATCTACCGAATTGGAATTCATGAGACCCACCACAAAAGACAATTGGAAATCATACTAGTTAATAGTTAGACTTGAAGATATCTTCGATCAAAGTTTACTTACAATATCAATTCCAAAAGGAATTATGCAATCTAAAAGTTAAAAATTGTGGATGCAATAGACTACATAAAACATTGCTTACTAATAAGCTAAAGCCCATGGAGGAGAATGAGAAACTAGAAGCCCATCAGCAAGAGACGGAGAGAAAACGAAGTGCATCACATGACAACAACAGAGGCATCGTTCAACATGGATTTGAAACCACTACTCAATTAGAGAAATAAAGAAACTTGGGTTTAGAAACTCCGTGGAATTAGAAAATTTATAAGACTGAATATGGAAGTTAAATACAAAATGATTTAATACATGCTTAAGTCTAGACATATGGTAGAGTTACAAGATAAAGGCCGATAAAATCATGATCTAGGGTAGAGACCACAAGTTTGATGAGGTATAGAAATCAAGTAGTAATGAGATCGAGAAAATTGGTTGTGACGATGTTGCAAAATTTAAGTGTGTGCTTGAAGTTATAAAATAACATATAAGTGGTGGTTAATGGAAAAACAAAAATAAAGTGCATGAGATATGTACAATCTAACAATTTAAATTTGGGCATAGATTAAAGCATGAATATTGGCTATGACATGGATATAAGTCATTTAGTGCCTCAAAGAACAATCTACATGCAACCATTAAAATGTTGATAGAACTCGAACCA
The DNA here is from genome assembly GCA_007258455.2 of Sequoia sempervirens. Lineage (NCBI taxonomy): Eukaryota > Viridiplantae > Streptophyta > Pinopsida > Cupressales > Cupressaceae > Sequoia > Sequoia sempervirens. Next base: position 11,177 of record VDFB02204669.1, on the reverse strand, counting down.
AAGGATCAGTAGAGTTTTAAATGCACCCACACATATCTAAGACCATGCAAAATACTCACATAGATGACCAAGACATGAGCCCTCAAACAATGTTATTTTATTAGCTACCATTTGAGCACATAGGGCATCTTTAATTGGAGGCAAGTTCCTAAAACAAAGAAACACAAAGATATATAGAAAACATTAAGACCTAAGCACGTGTCCCAAATCTAATTGAGTATACATGACACCCTAATGGAAGATAACTTTGACTTGTTGAAAATATAGGATGAAAAAGAGAATAACAAAATAAAAATTGTAAAAGAAAAATAGAGTGGGATCCAATGATGGTTTTAGTTGGGGATGAGGATCACATGCTAACACTACAAGAATTCAAAAACAAAAAAGGGTATAGATCATATCAATGCAAGGGATACGATGGTGGGGTAAAAAGCACAAGGTAGACACACAAAATCTTACATACAAACTCATAATTAACATGGAGAAAAATACACACCTTATTCCATAGAAACAATTTTTCAAATGCATCCACATGATCACCTTCCTTGTTGCCTTCAAATACAAGCTCTTCAAACTAAAATTCAATTTATATACTATTATACATATCAATAAATTCATCCTTAAATGTAGACCTATCCATCTTATCCTTATGTGATCAAACACATCCAAAGGGACCTTCATTAGCCTCACTATCATTAGTAGAAATAAATCAAGAAAGTACATTAAACAAAAAAATTGTGTTATTACTTGTTTTATGAATCATTTGTATGCATAGATCATTAATATAATATATCTCATGACCTAATTCTTTAAGTCAAAAATTAATGTATGTATTATCCTTTTATCCACACAATCATCACAATGCATACTCTCACATACATCAAACTCAATATGGAGCCTTAGTAGCATCACTAATAGATGGTGCACTACCAAGATGATTGCATGATGCAATAAAATAGCCATTACTTGTAATATCCTCTTTGAGAATTGATTCAATAAATTGACCATTCATGAACACACATATCTCTTCATTCACTCAATGATGAAAATTCACACCTTGGTTCATTCTAAACATATATCGACCACATGACCATCATGAACAACACCCATAGAATGTGTTGCATCAAATAAATCATGTAAAGTTACAAAATTGTCACAATGAAATGCTTGGATATATTATATTTATAGCATTTGATGGTTGCAAAATATTTTCCCACCCAAAATTGTATTTGAAACTTGTAAGCTTAAAATAAATTAGAAGAAGCATTTCCCCTAGTGAAATTCCCCACAAGGCATGTCAATCAATTCACTTACGAAGAAGGATTACCCCTAGTGAAATGCCTCACAAAGCATGCCAATCAATTCACTTACACTAGGGCCACAATGTTTAGGGATACAAGATAATTCATTTTCAAACATCCCATTAAAATAAAAAAAAATCCTCCCCTTAATGCCTTCTATAATGTTTACTAATTTTTGGACAAGAAGAGAAGGTTCAATACCATGTGTATACTACTCATCACATCATATTATAAGGCTTTCCCATAAAGAAAAATAGTAGTCTAGGAAAATATTTAACCATTCACATGCACTCCCACTCAAGCACCTAGTAAATAATATCATCCACATGTCCTTTTCATATAAATATTTCTTTTCCATAATACCAAAAAATGACTACACATGTGCCTCCCCTTGTGGAGCATTTTACCCATCAAATATAGACATCCAATTGTAGACTTATTTAGGAATAAAATTAAATCCATTAGTGACTCATGAAAAATATAATTACATGTACTCATTATCAAGGAGTAGATTTGGAAGCTTGGTAATTTATTCTTGTTATAAATGAAGGTGAAAACTATATATCAAAATTTGAATTCAACTATAAAAATTATTTTAACCAACATATAGCCAAATAGAGGTTGTAGTAGCTTAAATAAACAACATACTTGGACAATATAGAACAAAATAAAAGCACATAAAACAATGTTTACATGGAGCAACCCTTATGGGAAAAATCTTCACTAAGAAGAGAGGCCCAAGTTTTAATTATCTTCAAAATATATATCAGATGCAATCCTTCACATCTCCTCTTCAATTTTAAATTCTTTAGCACCTTTATAAATAGAAATTTATTACTTACTAATTGCATTTCCTTACTACTACCTTAACCCCTAATCATATATCACTTTTACGTCCTAAATGGAGCATCCACGTTGGTTATCATATTCTCATTCCCCTCCTTGGATAAATTGACCACTAATGTTGTAGGATAATGTAGGTTACAAGAATTTTACCCACATACCTAATATGGGAACCTAGTTGCTATTAGTTTCTAGGTGGTTATTATTTATAGCCACACGATGTTTTAAATAAATAATAATAGTTACACAAGGTGATAAAAAAACCTTATAACAAATGTCATGCCCATAAAGAGACCACGAGAAAAATCACCAATTTTATTTTTCACATACATACAAGGTAGTCCACACAAGGAAATAACACATGAGGAATGGGGACTCAAAAATCACACATGCATTAGAACAATAAAGGGATCCACTTTAAATATTATTAACTAGAACTCTCCTCAACTACATACATTGATTAGAAAATACAAAAGAAATGAGAGAAGAAACGAACTTCCCCTATTTCTCCTTATAATTTTCCCCTATTATTCACAATCCTTCAAAAAATACTAAAACCCTTTAGTAGTGGTGAAACAAAGAAAAATAGGTTTTTGGGGTGTTTTATGAATTGAGTATAATGCACCTATTCTTCTAATTTCATTCAATATGCAAGCTATAATGTGCAAATGAGAAACAATATCCAAATCTAACCCAAATAACAGTCAAAAGGTAGATTTGGAAGGGTTCAAATGTTGTGTACCTTTCACCAAAAGTGCTTTTTCAGTCCTCACTGAGGACTCATTCACCCTATGGTGAATGGGTCCTAGCTAAGGCTCCGAAAAATCAATTTTAGGGTTCTACTCTTCTATGTCTGCACTCCCAAATTCTAGTTGTTCACTATCAAAAAGTTAGAAATAAAACTTGTAGCTTAGTTTTCACGATTTGACAACTTTTCTTGCAACTTTCTTCAAATTTTCTCTCCAAATTATCTTCAATCTAAAACCTACAATCACACATCAAAGAGAGAAAAATGTTGTTTTTTTAGGGAATAGTTTTCCCTGGTCAAACCCCATTTTGGTAATTAAACCTTGAAATGAATAAAAGAATGAAAGGAATGATGAATGAACAAATGCAATGTCACAACTCACCAATCCCTATTTGAACCTTTGATAAATCTGCAATATAGCATGAAGTGGCCTCAATGAATGTAGATCTTGATCATGAACCTTGATTTGAAACAATGCCTTTCATATGCTTGAATAGATTTTGAACACTACATTAACATATTAGCTCAAACAACATGCATGATGCAATAAATCTTTGACATGATGAAATGAATCTTGATTGCTGCAATAATCTTTGATAATCTACCCTTGAATGCCTTAAGAATGCTCTTGAATGCTCTTGATCTCATAAATTTTCTATTAGGAATTGAACACTTAAAATCTTAGATTCTTAGTTATGAAACATAGTGAAATAACCTTGTATTTATACATATAACTTGACATTAGTTCTCTAAATTCAAGTATCACACTTCTGACATTAAATTATAGATTTGATATCATTAAAACACTGCAAAAAACATATCCAAAAGAGGGGTCCTAGGTCTAAGTGAGGACCCTTTCACCCTATGGCGAATGGGTCCTAGGCCACTTACCTAGGACACACATCAGACAAGGTGAAATTTTATGTAAAATCAGGGTCCTAGGACCAAGTGAGGACCCATTCCCTCTATGGCGAATGGGTCCTAGGTCACCTACCTAGGACACACATCTTCCAAATTTGAGTGTTGTGAAATGACATTTATGAATGTCAGGTTTTATCTCTCAGAATTTACAATTAATTAAGCTTGGATTTGAATTAAAGGGGCCAATTAAAGAAAATTAACCTCAATTAATTAATAAAGCCCTAGATTAGTGTGAACTTGTGTAAAGGTACACCTTACAACACCAAAAATAAGCCACAACTAAGTCCATTTCAATTAAAAGGGCCATAAACTTAATGTGAATATAGAAAATACATATTACAACACTATTTATTAAGGCATCATTAAGCTTATTTATTTATTATTATTCATTCCCAAATTAAGTGTGAAAAAGGAATACTTTTTCCTACACTACAAGTGGTAGCCTACCCCTAGTCATTTTTGCTTCTTTTATCTTTTCTTTCATCTAGTTACTTCTTCTCTTCCCCCTCTTGTTTTCTCTTTTCTTTTAACCTAAATTTCACAAAATATTGGGTACTTTTGAACTTTCCTCCTTTATTTGGATACCAAAGTATTTCCAATTAGTTTGAAGCTTGTTTACATTGAAACGCAACCCACCTAAATATTAAATGACTACCAATGACTAATGACAACAACTACCAAGAAAGTATAATACTCATTGGCTTGTTTAGTTGGAATGGATTTCAATTTGATGTCACTTATCATTTGTTTGTAGTAAAAAATAACAACACTAGTGACTATAAACAACAAAAAATTAGATCTATAGAAATATTAGGATCCTAATGTGTTGCAATAATTTAAAATTTAGGTGGACTAGGCCTCTATTTTTACTTGTTTCCCATTTTTTTGCAATAAAAATTTATGAATAAATCATTCTTACCAAAAAAATGGTATTCTAATGTCCATGAAAGTGAATTTTTTTTATTAAATGAGATCTTTTGAATTATTCTACTAAAACATTTTGAGAGTATTGAAACAAGATAGATAGGTCCTTTTATATTGGATTCCAAAGAAGGTGAAAATCATAATAAAATTCTCTATATAATATAAATGATCCTGAATCATAAAGAAAAAAGATCTTATTCAATTTGAAGGAAGTATGTTAACAATAGTGTTAAAAATTGCACACCGTTGCAAACTCATGTTGCATTGTTTCCTCACTTTAGCCCTATGGTATATAATATTTTAAATATAAAATGATAGCACTTAAATCAAGTACTTTTGGAATTTGTATTATAATTTAGGCCCTTAAATTCCACTTTTTTTGAGATAAGAGGGTTATGTATGTAGACATTTACACAATGTGCTAGTGTCCCATAAGCATTTGTGGGTTTAGTGGCCACTGGAGCATTACCTTCTCATTAAAAATTTAGAAGTAACTCGTGTACAAGCAATCATTCTAAGAAAAAACTCATATTTTCCTTTTTGGCATAAGGAAAGGTTTTTTTTATTCTCTAACTCTAGCTCCTAGTCCCATGTTTTTGTGTCAAAATTGGAATTTCCTTTTAAAAAATATATGGATAAATGTGGCTTTGGAATTTAGACCATCTTATCCCATTTTCCAATATTGTAATGCCTCTCCTATTTCTTTCTAACTATATACTTATATTGAAAATAAATATATGATAATAATACATATTATTATATGATATATAATATTATATATTATTATAATATATAATATATAAACCATGTATGTCGAGCATGTAAAAATACATTGAAGATGATGTTGAGCTAGGAACTTCCCAAGAAAAATATGATCTCAAATGAGATTATGGTCTAAAACTTATTTATACATTTGGATGACATACATCTTCTTTGGGATTACATTGGAGTGGAACAGAGCATGGACTAAATAGTTTTCACACAAAAGATTGACCAAATCGAGCTATGGTGGAGAGGTTGTTGATTTTTTCTTCAAAGAGGTGTTCAAATTGCACAAATTTCCCAAGAACATTGTGAGTGATAGGGACAACAAGTTCCTAAGCATGTTTTGGTAGGAATTTTCAGATTAAGGGGTACAGTGCTCACCCTAAGCACTAGTTATCACCCATAGAAGAATGAGAAAATCGATATTGTGAACAAGTGGCTCGAAGGTTATCTTTCCTAGTACTAAATTTTTGTGTTGAATTTGTAATTTCCCTATAAAATTTATATGGATAAATGTGGGTATGAATTCTAGACCATCTTATCCTATTTTCCAATATATTTTATCCCCTCTTCTATTGATTTATAACTATACTTCATTATGTCATGATTGAGTATTCCCTTTAAATTAGTCTAAGATAAACTACCCCTTTTTGCATCTAAATATCTCCATACCTGATTTTTATATTCAATCACCTCTTTAGGATTAAAATTATCATCATAACTAGGAATCTCAATTGTAGTTCTCTTACTAATATGTGAAATAGATTTCAACATCTTCAATACATCTAGATATTCCTATTTCTTCACAACTTATTTGGTAGGAAGTTGTTGTTAGGAATACTATGAAACAAAACATTTCTTATTTGCAGTCATAAGAGGATGGTAGGCTCACACAAATCATTTGGAGGACCTTTTCTTGATTGGATGTGACCCCTTGTAATTTTTTTTGCATAATTTTCTTGGAGTTTGAGGCAATAGGATAGGAGAAACAAATAAAAATGGACACACCAATAGCTTAAAATGTAATGGGAAATCACTTCAAGTACTTGATTTTAGAATAAATTACATTACAAAAGCAATAAAATTTGACCTTGAGATGATTTTGGCATTAAATTGGAATGGGTGGTCATTATGGGCCTATAGGTTTTAGTTTTTGGATGGAAGTAACAAAATTGGATGATTATACTATAGGATCTAGATGAAAGAAGAAATAATGGTATTGAGGAGAAACATATTACTTCCTTGACCTCAATAACATTACTAGATTTCAACCTCCCCACATCATCCATAAATCATTTTGTTCAATGGGAAGTACATAGATGAACCATAGGAAATCTAGATGTTGGGAAACCTCGAGGACCAAACACACATATATATATAGCAGGTTCAATCTCATAATTTTAAGAAAAAATATAGCCTAAAATTAGTCAAGAAAGATGCGGTAAAAGATAAACACAATTCATAATTATGAAAATAAAAAATGCAGACACATGCACCTTCAATGAATAAAACTAATATAAGGAAGGATATCCATAGGGGTTCCCTAATTTCACCATAAATTAGTGAAGTTGTTGCAAGAGGAATCATATGCAACTCTTCTTGAATAGATGATCTCAACCTAGTTATATATCTTGCTATCTTTTCTTGATCAACTTCACTAGCTTTTTGCAATAGTACATCCATAAAATATTTGTTTAATGGCCAATATAATATAATTTTGACTTCTCTTTTGTTGTAACAATTATTTACCAAGCCTCTATTATTTTATAAATAATATTCCTATAATATCTTTCTAAAAATAGTAATAGATAATTAAATATATTTTAAAATTTTGGGATTCTTCCAGGCTCTCCCAATGCAATTGACTAGTGATTAATTTTGTTTCTCTTGTATTCAAAACCTATTATGCAATCTTGATCTAACAGGGAAATATTATCAAAGTATAAGACTCGTCCATCTCAAAAATATGTAAAAATGTATCCAAAATCCACAATAATAAATAATAGACAAACACACCATCATGGTGATAAAAGCTATACCCTAGGAAATTCCTTATCAAGGAAATCCAAGCCTTCAAAAAATCCACACTCATTTTATTATTCACTACAACACTTATAGAGTTTCCATAAATGCTTCATAAACATCAAGCTCCTCTAATGTATCCTCCATGTGTTGAAGTATAATGGGCAACCATATAACCACACATCCCATGTCATGCTTCACATATGCACTCTACAAGAGATCCCAATACAAATACAAATCTAGTCCAACCACTAAACATGTGTTTTCTTTTTCTAGATTTAAGCTCACACAAATACAATTATAGTATTTTCCAAACCATGTGTCTCAAAATAATGAGAGCACAAAACCATTGACCCTAAAATTTATGTTTCAATACAAAGTTTTCCAATATTAAATATTTTCCAATGTGCAACCCATCGATAAGTTATCTAGCCAATTTTACAATACGACTTTCAAGTGGCCCTAATATATATTTAATGTGGCTAAACACAACTCCAAAGATGTACCACAAATAAATATTTAGTGTGGCTAAACACGTCTCCAAAGATGCATTACAAATAGATATATATTTTATATAATAAAAATATTTATTTTCTTTTGCAAGGTGTACAAAACCCTCTTTCCTAACATGATCTTCCTACAAAAATATTGCTACAATGTTACTTTTCCAAACTCTCTATTTGAATTAAATATTACACTTTGTTGTTATCTATTACAAAATCTTAAAATTTTATGGGTTTTTTCTTAATGGCATTCTATGTTCCCTACTTGGTTAGATTCTCCTAAAGATGCATTATTTTAGTAAAGTAAAAATATCTTCATCTATTTGTGAAGGAAAATATTCACAAGATTCATAAAAAGGGTGACATTGAAATCATTTAATTTTAGTTCTACACATGTCACTTTTGGAATAATTCCTTCATATTGCCAAAAAACTATATTCCTTTCCATTTGAGAGCATGTGGAACAACTTGAGATTTTTATTACACTTTCCACCTTCTTGGACAACCAATATAAAATCCCCTAACAATCATGCTTTGATATTTACAAATACTTTCATTAGCTTCATATAGATCTCATTTCATGAAACTTTCTTACTTCCATTTGCATTAGGATTCCAATCCTTTGTAGGCATGATTTATCGATATTTGAAGTCATTAGAATTATTATTACAAACAAATGACTAATGACTATAAATTGAAAACCAACCCACGTAAAAAGGTCATTAGTGTTATATTTAATTAGTAATAATCATTAGTCACTTGTAGTCATTTAAGATTAGGCTGGTTGATTTTCAATTAAATCATGCTCAACACTAATTATTAATATTTTAGCATCCAAATAAAGGAGGTAGGTTAAAAATTCTCAAGATTTGATTCCTTTTTTTTTTAATAAAAGGTATTAAGCCGACATATTATATTATATAATAAGAAAGGTTGCATAATGAAATATCAATGGAAATTTACAAGTTTGAAAAAGAGATTTCCACCTACATATTTGTCCTTTTACTAACCCTTACATCCAATTCTTATACAAAATTTTGATTAGCAAAATGTCATCAACATATATATACTGTTTTGATTGACATAGAGACTAATATGTTATCTATTTTGGCATACACTTCTCATTTGTTTGATTGGAAAGCTATATATACAATCTACTTTGTGCTATGTTCAACATACTTCTTTTTATCAAAAATCATAAAAAGCTTTCCAACTCCTAGCTACATTTTCAGGAACAACCAACTAAGGAATTTTCATCCTGACCTTCGTTCTACACATTCTAGTTAATTGGAGAGGCTTGAGACACTAATGTAACATTCATGTCTAGAAGAGTGGTTGAGGATGAGACCCATTTGGAGGTGTGAGAGGAGGCCTAAGATTTGATGGCTTTTACTACAACATTTTTTTTTTTTTAAATGAGAGAAGAGAAAAAGTAGCCAAAAGATGAATAAAGGAAGAAAGACTCAGGGTGGGCTACCACTGCCAAAATGTTTCAATATATTGTGTAGGAATACAAATAATAGAGGAATATTAGAAGGAAAAATAGGGGGATTTAGTTTCTTCTCTCATTCCTTTTGTATTTCCTAATCAATACATGTAATTGAGGGGTATTCTAGTTAATAAAATAAAAAATAAACTTATTTAAAGTGGCTCCCCTTATTACGCCAATGCATGTGTGATTTTGGGGTTCCCATTTATTGTGTGCTAGATTTAATCAAAAATAACAAATTATGTATGTTTAGTTTTTTAAATATGTGTACTAATGTGTGTGTGTGTGTGTGTGTGTGTGTTTTTTTGTGTGTATTATGGCATGTGATTGCATATTTTATGCACTTTTGTGTGTTTATGTATACTTTCATTCCATGCACAACAATAGTTAAGGTGAGGGAGAGGCCTAACAATTGGACAAAGAAATAATAGGACAATCTCCAAAAAAAAAATGGTGTAGAAAAAAATTATGTAAGTAAATAATTTTCTCCTTCAAGATGTATTTATTTCTTGAAATAATGTAGCATTTCATCAAATATAAGAGGATGATTTGGATTTTTATTTATGCTATAAAATTTGTGTCATTATCAATGTTGTATCATAAAAAGTTACATCTATAGGGGAAGGTGTATTGACATGGGTTATGGTTGGAAAGAATCCAAAAATCATTGATTATGGGAATGTGTCCCTTAAATAGTGAGTGTTACAATTAAAAGAGTGGTAATAAGAAGAAACACATATCTAGGGTAGTAATATGCCTCCAAGGAAGAGAGTTGTAGAGGTAGCAATAGTAATAAACAACTTTAGGAAAATTACCACCAACAATTCACCGCCAACAAATTCACCTCCAAAAATTCATCACCAACAATTCATCACCATGACAAATTCAACTCATGGAAAATTCAACTCTAGAAATATGATGTGAATTGCTAGTGGTCAATTTTTCACTAGATGAATTTGTCATGGCAATGAATTGTTGGAGGTGAATTTGTTGGCAGTGAATTATTGGTGGTGAATTTTCCTAGAGCCACAATAAACACTTTCAATAAGATAGATGAGGTGTAAGAAGCTATATGAGTGGAATGTAAGATAGAATGGAAGCCCTTGAAGAAAATAGGAGGATAGGTACCATACATGAGATGACTGAAATAAAAAGTGAAGTAGGAAAAATATAACAAGGTGAAAAAATATATGTAGAAATGGATGAAAGGAAAAGGAGAGTAGTAAGATTTATCTCCAACATCAAGAAAGGAGTGAGGATGGAGCTAAAAATATCCTCAAGAAGGTTAGAGTTAGATAAGTTGATAAATTGGCTGGAAAAAATGGAGGATTATTTCAAATATGATAAGGTAGAATACCCTAGAAGAGTGAATGTTGCACAAACTAAAAAAAATGAAATAGAACACTATAGTGGGGTAAACCCACAAAAGTGGTTTTCAATTCAAGTGACGAAGGAGAACTCACAAAAAATGACCTCATAGCAAAAAAAATGATTTTGAGGGTTCATACGAACCTATTGGTTTGAGCGAATCCATAAGGGGTTCATTCGAACCAAATTTAACTTTTTCTCGCCCAAAAACCAAACAAAATGCATTATGGAAGGGTAGTTTGTTCAAACCAGGGTTCAACCGAACCCTGCTCGGACCCCTACGGGTTCATACG